>SEYY01021425.1:7500-35000 GCA_009176605.1 Armadillidium nasatum | reverse complement strand
AGAGAGCTTTCATTCTCTTCCGAACTTTGATACAAAGTAGAATCTTTGAAAATTGATTTATTAGGACTATTATTTTCTGAAATTACATCCAAATCCTTATTATCCGCAGAACTACCACTTAACACTAAAGACTCTGCGGAAGACTCAGATATTGTCCTCGTCGATGAAACTATATCTAATGAAGAAGTGCTAGGCTCATCCAAGTCATCAGAAAACAAATTGCGTTTATTTACATTAGTGGTCCAAGTTTTCTCTTCTGATTTATCTTTGCATAAGTTCAATTCAGAAACGGGTGCTTCTTCAATTCTAGCAGCAACATTTGCTGATAATTTTGTACTATTTGAATTATGATCTCCAATAACTTTACAAAAAACTTTTTCCTCAAGTTCACAAGAAGCTGCATTCTCAATTTCATCAGTAATTTTAGCTGCAAATGTTATACTGTTAGAATTATGATCTTCAACTTTGGGAGAAAATTTTCCTTCTAGTTCAGAAACACGTGCTTCCTCGATTCCATCAGCAACTTTTGTTACATTAATTGTACTATTAAAATTATCAAATTCATCAATTTTAAAAGAAATTTTTTCAGGTGATTCAGACACAAGTGCTTCCTCAATTCGATCAGCAACATTTGTTAATATTGTACTACTAGAATTATGATCTTCAAGAACTTTAGAAGAACCTTTTTCATTTGGATCAAGAACAGGTGCTTCATCAATTCCATCATTAACTTTTATTGTACTACTAGAATTATGATCTTCAAGAACTTTAGAAGAACCTTTTTCATTTGGATCAAGAACAGGTGCTTCATCAATTCCATCAGCAACTTTTATTGTACTACTAGAATTATAAAAATCTTCACGAACTTTAGAAGAAACTTTTTCATGTGGATCAAGAACTGGTGCTTCATCAATTCCATCAGCAACTTTTATTGTACTACTAGAATTATTATCTTCACGAACTTTAGGAGAACTTTTTTCATTTCTATCAAGAACAGGTGCTTCATCAATTCCATCAGCATCTTTTATTGTACTACTAGAATTATAATCTTTACGAACTTTAGAAGAAACTTTTTCATGTGGATCAAGAACGGGTGCTTTCTCAATGCCATCAGCAACTTTTATTGTACTACTAGAATTATAATCTTCAAGAACTTTAGAAGAACCTTTTTCATGTGGATCAAGAACGGGTGCTTCCTCAATGCCATCAGCAGCTTTTACAGACAGTATTTTATTAACAAAATTATAATCTTCTATAACTTTAGGAGAGGAAACTTTTTCAAAATACAGTGTTTTCGTTATTCATATCTGACTTCACGGTGATTACATTGCTATTTTTCTCAAGTGATGTCTGAAATTCTAACTTAACACAATTTATCTCCTCTTGCGATAACTCTCCTTCTGTATTTCTCTGATTAAATTTTAAGTCAGATTTTTTAACTGGTGAACTAATGGGTGATATAAGGGTTGTGTCTTTTTCATTTAATATTTCACTCATAATTAATGAACAATTTTCGTCACTCTTGTTATTTCTTTCATTTATCTTGCGTTCCTCCATTTCTATATCACCAGGATTCTTTGTCCGAGAACTCAAACCTTTTTCAGAAATTTCTTCAATAAAACGATCAGGTAAAAAGTGCTCTATTTTTTGGGTACCTAAAGTTATCTTCATGATTTTCATTTTCAGATGAAACAAGATTTGTCTTTTCATAAAAGTCATTAACTTCACTCTTTCCATCTATCTTTATAAATGAATTTAGTGAAGTAGTTGAAGTTGTACTTGAATCATTTTCACATGTACTAATATCTTGATTATATTTGATAGAAGACTCTGATATTCTTTCTACTAATTTATCAATTTCGCTTTCTTCTGTATCTGTATTTGAACTAGAAATTGAAAGGTTTAAGTCTAAGGTAATATCATTATAAGTAACATCTGGAGATGGGCTGCTTTTAGTCGTATGCTCCTTAGATGAAACTTCACTTGATAATTTCAGAGAACTTTTAGAATTGTTCCTTCTACGAGTTTTAGTCTGAATGGGTGATGGGGATATAAAATGAGATTCTTTAGTAGACTCATTGACTGATGAAAGTACGGTACCTTCTATTTTTTGTGGCAGTGATTCCTTGATGGTTTTATCATCCTCTTGATGTTCAATTTTTGCTGAAACACGAGTGTCTTGCTTCTGTCGTTTATAAGATGACCTTGTTACTCTCTGGGGAACAAATGATTTGTCTTCATTTTCCACACTAGGCAATTTTCTTTTTTGTAAATTTAATTTCCTGATTGGTAATTTTTTCACATGTTTAACCCGATGATCAATATGGGGACTTGTGGATTTATTTATATCTTTAGAATCCATTTTAGGATTCAATGATTCAATTTTTACATTAAAAACTGGAGAATTGGGAGGAGTAATATTTTTGGTAGATTCCTTTGAGGTTATAGTACTTTTAATATTAGATCCGATGTCAGGAGAAGAATCAGTATCTTCTGAGTATGCAAAATGGTTTAAAGGTGGAATACCTGTCATTTCACTAATGATTTGTCTAATTACTTCTAAATCTTTCATTCGTTTTGCAGTTTCATCATCTCCATCATAAGCTGTATTAATATTACCGCTACTATTGTTATTATAGCTCCTTTTCCTTTTCCTGCTTAGTAGTGGTTTATTATCTAAAGGAATTGCTAATTTTTCATTATATTTTTTATTTTTTAATGACAAAGATTCTTTTACCTTAGATAATGATATATCATCCATATCTGAATCTGATGAATCGGAAATGAAAGATGAATCTGATAAATGAAGGTCCCCTAAGATCACAGATTTCTTAAATTCAGGGGTCTTATGACTATGTTTTCTAATTGATTTAGTTTGTGGTGAAGAAACGAGCTTACTTGGTGTTTGAAAAGATTTATCCATTATTTTTTTAAACAAAACACAATTACTCTCTAATTTAATTGCGCTTTCATTTTTGGACCCGTTTATATCATCAGCAGATTTAGAATTGTCTACCTTTTTAGGTGAAGGGGACACCTTTTTAGGTGAAAGGGACACCTTTTTCGGTGAAGGGGACAGATGTTTCTTTTGGGTTTTCAATAACCTTTTTCCTTTTTTAGTAGCAAGAGGCATTTTTTTCTTTTCTTTCTTTTTGTCTTCAAATATTTTACTAGTTTTATCGGCATCAACCTTAGAAGGGGATTCCGAGGGTAGTTGATGAACCGAACAATCAGTATCATGTTTCTTTATATTTGCAAAAGCCTCTTCAACGGTGACGTCAGAGAGCAATTTCTCTAACTCAGAAGCTTCTTTTTCAAATTTGGAACTCTCTTTTTTAATGATAAAATCCTCCTCCTCCTCCTCATGATTCTCTTCATCACATTCCTTTCTCTCAAAGTCACTTGACCACTGAGCAAAAGATGGGAGGCAAGCCAAAGGAATTTGCTTCTCTTTGTATTCTTTCTTCTTTTTTGCATAAAAAGTATTGTAAAGGGCATTCAGAGATTGCAAAACACTTTCTGTTTGATGCTTTAAAACATCCCTTTCGAGAGTATTTTCTGTAAATAAATAAATAAATAAATAAATAAATAAATAAATAAATATATATATATATATATATAATATATATATATATATATATATATATATATATATATATATATATATATATATATATATATATTATATATATATATATATATATATATATATATATATATATATATATATATATATATAATTAAAATAATGCATCCTTAAGCTAATCTTTAATTTTATTCAAGAATGAGTAAAATAATACTCTTACATCATAGTTATTTTGTTCTCTTTTTATGCAACACAACAGTGCTCTGCTCTGACCACATTCACATTAATTTTCATACTTTGGGACAATTAGTAATAGTACCACTTAGTAATTTCAGAAATTTTGAAACATTTAAAATAGTTCTAAAACTTTTGGGTTATTTTTGAAATTATTTCAAAAATAATATAAAATATTGTATTCTCGATACTTTCTATAAATTACATTTGAAAAAAGTGGAAGAATTTACTTCTACAAAACCAGTGCAAATGGCTGTGAATGTAGAATAGGGTTGTTAAAATTTATGTTGTAAGCTTTTTAGTAGCCCTTTATTCTGCTTTACAGAATATTTAAATTCAAGGCAAAAAAAAATCTTGGCCAAATAAAACAGTGAACTGTGTGAAATGAGGCTATGAAAGTAGAAGGGATAATAAAAACGAATGTTTGACAACGTTTAAAAATGTAAATTTAAAAGGGGACAAACACACACACACAAAAATTGTGGTAATTTTAGTTACATGATTATTTTCGTCTTTTACCTTTTTTGTCATTTCAGAAGAATGTCTATCTACTGAAGGTACACTGAATAGGATGAGAAAACAACGAGAAAAAATATATGGAATGGGAAAAGGTTGATATTCCTATGTCTTCGACCCAGTTTACATTTTTTCTTAATTCAAAACTTTTCTAGGGATAAAGAAACCTATTTGATATTACAAATATTATATGTACATTGTTGTACATACTGTATATATGATTGGTTTTTTCTTTCTTTCTTTTTTTTTTTATTTAGGAAATAAAAATTAAAACAGGTTGGAAAAGTGAGGGTTTTTAAATGTTAGTCTTAGATTGTAACAAGAAGGAGCAATGAACCAAAGAACAAAAAAGTGGACTAGATCCAGGCGAAAGAGGAACAGACTTTTCAACAGAATACATGATTTGGATTGATAAAGAAATGAATTTGCTGAGATATGAGGAAAGATTAATAAACATTTAAAATTTTGCCAAAACACACACAACTCACTCTGTCTGTGTTTTTATATATATATATATATATATATATATATATATATATATATATATATATATATATATATATATATATATATATATATATATATATATATATATATATATATATATATATATATATATATATATATATTTTCCATTTTAATTTATTTAATTTTATTTTTAAAAAAAAAAATTATATTTTTAAAATATAAATTTATATTTTTGAAGCCAAAAGCCAAAGGTAAAACTTTTAAATACATTAAAATATACCTTTAAATATATAAAAAAAATTTAATTACTAAATAAATGTTTTATATGTGTGTCTGAGATACTACAAGTAATATTCCAACTTACCTTCATCATCAGAGTCATTTTTAATATATTTATTTGCAAGTTCAAATGCCCAATATAATTTTTTTGATAAATTTTCAACTTGAATATTTTTATCCGTTATGTAACTACGAAGTTCCGCAACCTCAGCTGAAAAACAATTATATAAATATATTAGGGATGGAGTGAAGTTTCGGTAAGTAACGGTATCGAACTTTCTGGTATCGATATCGGCAAAAAATGACCGATACCAATATCAGATTTTTTATCTGTGAAGAACAATATATATATATATATATATATATATATATATATATATATATATATATATATATATATATATATATATATATATATATATATATATATATATATATATATATATATATATATATATATATATATATATATATATATATATATATATATATTACCTTTTTTGAACTCAAGGTTGCATTTAACTTTTTTAATTTCAGATCTAGATGTATTCAACTTTTTTTCAAGGTTTTCAACAAAGACTGGATTTGCGATGGTGTTCATATGAGAAACTTTGGCCTGTAGCTGTTGTATAGTAACTTTTAAGCTTTCTTCCATATACTGATGTTTCTGCCTTTCTTTTGTCTCTCTATCCAAAGTTGCTTCAGCAATTTTTAATTTTTCCCTTAAAAACAAAATAACATTAACTGTAAATTAAATTTTTTTATAGGACATATCATAAAGAAAAATGGAATCATTGTACATCGTTTCCTCACTTCAAAAATTAAAAGGATAAATTCTGAAAATGTGAACAAAACTTATACCTTAATTAATAAAACTATAAAAAATACTTTTCCCTTAGCATTATGAAGCAAAAATTGCAAAGTTCATTAAAATATGTTTGATCCCATTTTTATAAAAATTCAGAATGAGAAGAGAGAAAATTGAAAATTGAAAATAAATAATCCTGAATCATCATCACAATAAGAAAATACCTAATATACCTCCTACAGAAAAAAATTAAAAAAATATTACAATGCTTTTACATAAAATAACCGAAATTTTAATCATTACCTTAAGGGTTGAACTTCTGTAAGTAAATTAATTAATTGTTCTTGCTGTTGTGACCACTCCCGACTTCTTTGATCATAAGCTAATTGAAGTTCAAGATTTTTCTGTTTCTCTCGTTCAAATTCAGTAATAATGTGAAGAACTTTGCTGCATTTAAAAAAATAGTTATAAAAAACTAAATAAATGACTATATATATATATATATATATATATATATATATATATATATATATATATATATATATATATATATATATATATATATATATATATATATATATATATATATATATATATATATATATATATATATATATATATAAAAAAAACATTTTTTTTATTAAAAATAATTTTTTTGTATACCCACAATTTTGATGCTGTTCAAGGGAAAATATTTTAAAATTTTCCAATGTACAACAGCAAAATGGTTGGTTATACAAAAAATTGTACTAAATAAGAAATGCGTATCCTGACCGACTGTAGAACCTCTGAAATAAAAACAAAACGTTTATACTGAACAATTTTGACGTTGTGCATCAGAAAAATTTCTAATTATTGATTTTATCTATGTACAGCAGCAAAATGGCTCTGTATACAATTTTTTTTATAAATATAAAATATTTATCTCACTCAACTCTACAGCTTTGTATACCCAACCATTTTTCTGCAGTATAAGGAGAAAACTTCAATAATTTGTAATTTTTCCTATGCATGACAACAAAATGGTTGGTATTAAAAAGAACATTAGGTTTTATAGTTAGGCAGAGATAAAAAGAAATTTTGTATATCAAACCATTTTGCTGATGTACAAGGGAAAATTTTCTTTAAAAAATTTTTCAATCCACACCACAATGACTGATATAAAAATAATTATTCAAAATAAAAAATAAAAAAAAGGTATCTCGCCCAACTATACAAATTCTAAAAAATTCCATGCAGATTGGTTGAAAAATATTAAAGTTATCACATTTTTTATATATTTTTATGGTTAATTTTACCCTCAGTGGTGGTTAGTATTTTCATGTTAGAAAAACTTCATATCTTCAAAAATATAAAAAATGTACATTTTTTTTTTTTTTTTTTTTTTTTTTTTGAAAATTTTTTTTTTTTTTTTTAAAATACTTAGNATTTTACCATGCGCACTAAGTTGTAATTTTTTAAAGTATATTTTTTCTTACAAAAAAATTCAAAATTTTTACAAAAATTTTACCTGTAAATAATTTATTGTTTATTTTATACAAAACATTGAAATATGATGACTATTCTACCAAAATAAAAATCCAAAATCTGAAATATAAACTTTCTTTCATAACAAAATTTTGACCCAAATTTATAGATAAGAGTGCTTGGCTTTCTTTCATTTCATAGTAATCATATATATATATATATATATATATATATATATATATATATATATATATATATATATATATATATATATATATATATATATATATATATATATATATATATATATATATATATATATATATGGATAAAAAATAAAATAAAAAAAAAAAAATTTAAAAGTTTTTAAATTAAATATAACTGTGAAACACGTTAAATATTTTATAATTAAATGAAAATAAATTTCTATTATACTTACTCTACATTTATGACTTTTTCCTTGTAGAAGCGATTCCATCCTCGGCTAATTTTTAATTTCTGTAACATGTGTATATATATATATATATATATATATATATATATATATATATATATATATATATATATATATATATATATATATATATATATATATATATATATATATATATATATATATATATATATATATATATATATATATATATATATATATATATATATATAAAAACATAATGGGTTGAAGAATTGAAAAACTTAACATTAACTGCTCTGTGAGGAGAATTCTGAAGCTTCTACACTTTTGTTCATTTAAAAATTAACTCTTATTTGAATATATTTATAAAATTATAATGAAAATTTTTAATGGAATGCAAGAGATCAACTATCTAGAGCACCTTCTGCTGTAGTACCTATGGAAAAGAGAATGTGACAATGTTGCATCACAGAGATATAGGATCAAGGAAGTTTGAAAGTAGAAAAAATGATGGAACTGGATTCTGTAAATGTGAGACCTGTATTCCATACAAGGGTGGTTATACCCGTGAAATAAGTTTGAAAAAAAAAAATTATAATAATAATTGCCACAACCTGAACAGACCTCCCAGACTCCCAGTTCCTTGAAGCTACATTAGCAATCTTTGTGAAATGAGATTTCTAAGACAATTTATTGTTTATAGTTTATGTTCAGATAAAGGATGTTTATGCTGTTTATATGTGAGACGTGAAAGGTTGAAGGGTATAGGAGAGTTGGAAGGGGCTGTTGGGGAGGAGATAGGAAGAAGTTGAGTTTTTAAAGAGTTGAAGTTTACAAGGCTGAGGCAACCCCATCAAGAAATCACACCCAGATCAGCAAGAATAGAATAGAAAAAATGAAGTTGAGAAGAAACTCTAAATGCAAAAGAGAGAGCAGTCTTAAGTGGCAGAATAGAGAGTTATGGACATATGAATGAACAGAGTTGAAAGTGCAGCTGAGAAGATCATTGATGAAAAGAATAAAGTTGGATGAAAAGAATAAAGTTGGAGATAGAACAGGACCTTGAGGAACAATGCAACTGATAAAAAAAAAAGGATGAGGCCACTCCAACAACAAGTGCTAATATGGAATGATATGAGAGAAAACTAGACATGAGTAAGCAAAGAGAAAACAGGAAACTAAAAGGAAGAGAGTTTAGGGAATAGAGACTTGTACCATATCCTAAGTTTTGGAATATCTTTAAATGCCACTTAAGACTATAGTCTCTAAGAGCAGAAGACCATAAATCAGAAGATAGGAAAGTATGTTACCAGTTGACCTCAATTGCTAAAAGCCGTATTGATGATCAGAAAGAAGGAAATGAGACTAGTTTATCCAGGAAGTGATAGTTGAGGGAGTTTTGAAGGTTATACACAACAGGAAGGATCAGAGTGGCTACCCTTCCTTGGGATCAATTCAACAAATGTGTGCTTTGCCACAACTTATCAAGAAATAATTACAGTACCAATTATTATTATTATTATTATTATTATTATTATTATTATTATTATTATTATTATTATTATTATTATTATTATTAATAATAATATTATTATATATATATATATATATATTATATATTATATATATATATATATATATATATATATATATATATATATATATATATATATATATATATATATATATATTTTATTTCATCTTTGGTGGGCAAAGGCCGGAGGCCTACTGAAATTCCAACAGAGTTAAGGGGAATGTCATATATATATATATATATATATATATATATATATATATATATATATATATATATATATATATATATATATATATATATATATATATATATATATATATATATATATATATATATATAAAGATTATTTTGTAAAATACATTAGAAATTTAATAAAGCTTTAAGCATACAGAGGTACAATAACGTTTTATAAATAACTAACCTGTTGCAAGTTTTGACAGTTTTTGCAAGATGATTGTGAATCATTTGAATTTTCTCTTTCAGCACAAATGCCTCCATTCTCTGCTTTAATTTTTAGAGATGTTTTAATAGGAACAATACTGTTAAATGGCATTGTTATTTGTGGAGAAGAATTATGTAAGTCCAACTGGGATTCAACTGCATTTTCATTTTGAAATTCTAGTTTACTATCAAAGGGCATCATATTTTCATAAATAATATATATAAAATAAAAATAAAAAAGTCTGAAAAGGAAAAAAAAAATTGAATAATGTATTAATGGTTAGAATTACTAAACCTAAACAATATGGCTAATCAATCAATTTACGTTATTAAAGGACATAAAGTTCTAATAATAGCATAACTCCATCAAGGCCTAAATATTTTAAATGGAATAGATTATTATAAAAGATATAGACTAACTAATTTTTATTTTAATATTTTTATTTTATATAATTATAAAAAATATAAGATATCTTTGTTTGATATGCTGAACTTTAATTAACCATCACAAAATAAAACGATACATCTTTGAAAATAAATGAAAATTTAAATTTAATAAACATATTTGCAATCAACAGAATGAGATTATTTGTTCCTTAAAAATAAAAAAATAAAAAAGACAAATTTTATGAAGTCTCTGACCCCCATCCCCACCCATATAAGTGGCGGGAATATAAAATATTTATTCATTACCACTCACAGGTTGTGGGGATTTGTTTGTTTGCTATGCATTTTTTTTCATTTTTATGTAACATATTAAAACAAAATGATGTGTCGTTTCATTTACTTTTCCCTATAAATACGGGAAAAAAAATATATGTAACTCCCAAAATGCTAGTTAAATAACTTGCTATACTCCACAATTATGTTCAAGCTTGTATAGAAACCTGGTATATAATTAAATTTAAATTAAAGTGTATGCCAATCATTCAATTTAAGGGTAAATATATTTTCTTTTAGTAGTAAATTCTTTTTATTTAATTCTATATTTTTAAGGAATTTGTACATGTGCACTCATTAGGATCTGTGTTATGCATTTCCATATATTTTGTCTTTATATTCTCATTCTATTAGATATAAAATGTTAAATGCATTAATATATTATTAAAGAGATGTGCTACAATCTTATATTTTCAGACTGAAAATATAAGTACCTATATAATTAAATTTAAAATTTACCTTATAGAAGGTAAATTATAAACAATTTTAAAGTTATTTCATTATTTAATCATTAATCTTAATGATTAATGAAATATTGAAATAAAAATATAAGAATGTAGTATACCTCCATTATAATTTTCAAAATTTGGTGAATTTTATGAATATAGATAAAAAAAAATAAAAAAAAAAGAAAGAAAATATATGTATATCAGTTTAAGTATTAGTAATATTTTCTTTATTATTAACTTTTTTTTTTTTTTTTTTTTTTGCTAATACAGTTTTACTTTGGTTATTTACAATAATCTTACAATAATATAAATGGTCTTAAATCATAAATATATATATTTCACATTTTTTCACCTTACCCCAGGTAGGACTTTCGTCCTGTCAGTAGAATCTTTCGAGGAAGATCCTTGGGTTTCTTGGGCCCACAGCGGATACCGCTGGCTGGGCCAGGCCTATCACGGATGCCGGAGATTATTCCCATCAGTTATATATATATATATATATATATATATATATATATATATATATATATATATATATATATATATATATATATATATATATATATATATATATATATATATATACAGTATATACAGTATATATATATATTCTGTCTAAGATCTTTGAAACCCTTCTCAACTCTCACTTCTTAGATCATATGGAATCCCATTCTCTTCTTTCTGATCATCAATATGGCTTTCGGCATTCAAGGTCTACTAGTGATATACTTTCCTATCTCACAGATTTATGGTCTTCTGCCCTTAGGGACCATGGGGAGACTTTTGTGGTGGCGTTTGACATATCTAAGGCATTTGACCAGGTATGTCATGCGTCACTGCTTTCCAAGCTCCCTCTTTTGGATTTCCTCCTCTTTGCTTACTTATGTCTAGCTTTCTTTCTAATCATTCCATTTTGGCTATTGTTAATGGAGCGACTTCTTCCTTTTCTGTCAATAGCGGTGTTCCTCAGGGTTCTGTTTTGTCTCCTACTCTATTCTTACTTAAGTGCCTCCACCTTTACAACATCCTCATAGCTCAAGGAGTGTATTGTCTGCTCATCAATTTTGCGTGGACATAGGCAATTCCAGGCTTCTTCACTGTGGTGCCTCCTTCTTTCCTGCCACCTCTTTTGTAGTACTCTCTCCCATCTTCTGTGTTTCCTTTCAAATTTAATCTCAATTTCTTTAAAGCCTGCATCTGCACTCACCTAAGAAACTTGCATTAGGTGGAACCTGCAGGGGTCATTTTTATTTTCTTGTTTTTTTTCTTTTGTACTCTTTTACTTTATTTTTAATGTTCTAACACCCTTTCTTGAATAGGGCTTTGCCCGTGAGTGTTGGCGATATGTAAAAATAAATAAAAATATATATATATTCAAATTTTTTGATATTTGTATTATTATTATTTAGCTTTCATTTCATTTATGCATATTATTATTATTATTATTATTATTTAGTTTTCTAGCATACTTAATTTGACTTATCATAACCTGAATGACCAAAGTTTGCTGTGTGATACAGGCCTAACTGATTGATGTAACGTTGCCATGGCATACAGAAATACTGCTGTATTACACCATATCTATACTTTATATTTAAGTATGTATATAGTGTAATATGGCAGTAGGCCTATATGCCATGGCAACATTCTATCAATCAGTTAGACCTGAATTACATGGCAAACTTCGGTCATTCAGGTTATGATAAGTCAAACTATGTACGCTAGAAAACTAAATAATAGTAATAAAAATAATATTAATAGACATAAATGAAATAAAAGTTAAATAATAATAATAATACAAATGTCAAAAATTTACATGTATATATCGGTTTCCATATATTAATATTATATTCGATTTGGCACGATACCTCTCTCTCACTCTAAAAAGAGAGATAAAGAAAATAGAGTCATCCAAGAAAGTTGTTGCTGCTAAAAGTGCATTATAGGAAAAGTTTAAAAGACAGTTGATTTCATTTTTGCAGCATAAATAGTATTTTTTTTTAATTAATGTTTTGCGGGGTTTCTTTTTATTATGTATTTATATTACTCTTCCATGAAAGAAAAGTATGTGTAGAATGCATTTAAACATATTTTGACTTCATATTTTCAATATAGTGAAAAATAGAGAGGTTCGTGCCAGATCGAATTACCTATATATATATATATATATATATATATATATATATATATATATATATATATATATATATATATATATATATATATATATATATATATATATATATATATATATATATGTGCTAATTTCTATGAAAACATTGTCAATCCTGCTTCTGATTCTACTGAAGTTCCCTGTGAAAACAAAGTAAGTGGTTTCATGTTTCAAGAAATCATAGACTTTAACTATTAAAGTCTATGCATGAAATTGAGGATCTGGGATTAAAGAAAGTACCGGAATTTCTGCCAAACCCATGTTACAATCGAAAAAACAATAAAGGATGTGCAAATTAACACGAAAATTACAAATTTTAAAATGGGAAATTATTTTGCAATGATATTATTATATACCTTTAAATGAATATGTATCAATCACTTGGTATAATAATAATTTTTAGAGACAAAACAAGCACTATTATTATTATTTACTAATTTTATTTTTAAACGTACACCTCACACAACGTTCAAAACAAATATCATCATTCCCCCCGCTACCACAGTCTATGCTCCTACCTCTCTGGGGAAGGGGGGAGAGAGAAACTAGAAGGTAGAGAGACCAAGTTGCCAGAAAATCTAGCATCTGGTCTTCAAACCTTCCAACAATTTGTACCAAAAATAGTTAAATCATAGTCAACTATGGTTTAAGCATAGTAAAATATATGTGTTTAGGAAAAGTTAACCCACAGACTAACATATAGTCAGCGCAAACGTGCTTCTTTCACTGATGAATGACATTCTGTAGGTTCATTGAAGTGTCTACGTACAGAGGATTTTTTTGGAACTAAAATTTTGAACAAACATAAAACTTAAAACCCCATATTTTTGGCATTCCCCGAGCAATTTTTTAAATACGGGCATTATTTTTACATTAAATTAATTTTCTTCATCAAATTCATTCACTTATTCTTGATTTAGTTGTTTATATTAATTATTTTAAGATTCACTAATGAGTCGAGTGTAAACATATAAAAACTCTGAGTTTGAGCTTTTATTTAAAGACCTGAAAGAGAAGGGTCATGATTAGTTAACAATTAAAAAATATGATAAGACTTACTATGAATTTATTCAAAGGTTTTGTTGCCTTTGTAGTTCTTGCATATACGAATCCCATATAATTAAGAACGTTACGAGTTATATATTTGAGTAGAAGGCAATGAAAATGATAGATAGAAAGATTTTTGAAGAAAAAGAAAATATATAACTCATACCTCAAACCTTGATTTTGAAGACTTGTAATAAACAAGCGAAACTTTTACATTTTTAAAACGTGTTGACTTGACCATGATATTTAAAAAGTGAGGCGTGTTAGCCAGCGGTTTGTTGAACAACAAAATGTTACATATCGATACAAAAAACAAACTACTGACTCTACAAACTCCAATCAATGAGAACTTAAATATAGATAAAATAATACACTAGATAATAAGATAAAAATATACACAGATAAATTAGTGAAAGCATATAAACAGTTTTTATAAACACAGTTCAAAATGAGCAAAACTGGCAAACATAGGAAACATAGGAAAATAGAGACAGTTAGAAGCCACAAGGGCCTATCGAGACTGTCCCAATCCAAACAAATAACAACTATCAATTATCGGTTTCATTTAATTAAGAAAATATTAAGAATCATTAAATGACCATTTAAAAAAAAAATATGTTAATGCATTTATTTTTTACTTGAAATATTAATAATTGCATTAAATTTATTAAAGTTTTAAAAATTTAGGCACATTAAAAGGTTTTGAACTTGTCTGGACCTAACTTTCTTACATATTACATATTAGATGATATGGTAATTTTTTATTTTAATAAAATATGGCCCCATGAGTTTCTTGTCATTTTCATTTTTAAAATTTATCCATACCATCTGCTACCAATTTCAGAATCAACTTTAAAAGTCGATTGTTATATGTCAGTTTCTCAGCAAAAATGCAGGTCTAATTACTTGTTAAAAATAACCCCTTTTTGTTAATATAATATATATATATATATATATATATATATATATATATATATATATATATATATATATATATATATATATATATATATATATATATATATATATATATATATATATATATATATATATATATATATATATATATATATATATATATATATATAAAATTTTACATCCACTAACTGCTTGTGGATCAAAATATTTTGAACTTTCAAGTCTGCTATACTGGGAATCGAACCATAGACCTCTTGGATGGTAAGCAAGATGATTCGATTCCCAGTATAGCAACTTAAAAATTCAATAATTCAATATATATATATATATATATATATATATATATATATATATATATATATATATATATATATATATATATATATATATATATATATAGGGGGGGAGGGTGTCATGCAAAAATACATATAGTAACAAAAGGAAGAACACAACTTATTAAAATAAATTAATTTTTTAACAATAGTTTTTAACATTTTTTAACTACAGCTTTCACTAATTGCTTTTTATTTGGAAAACCCCATTGGCGGTGAATGCTTAGCATGGTTAACCCATTTAACGTATTTTCTCAAATAGTGCTTGTTATCCGTGTTTTATTTCGGCGAAGAGAAATAAATGAACTCTCCATTGTTTGCTATGGAGGACCGTGAAAGCAATAACAATAACTCTTTTCTAATGATCGGGAAATACAGTTCGCTCTTTTTAAAAACATTAGTGATGTCTAGCGCTTTCTGTACCCCATTCCACATTTTGAACCACAATTCCCTTCCTCCTTCAATGCCTTGCAAATTGTAAAAGTTTCACAAGATAAAGTACTTTCATTTCATTCCTCCAATAAAATATCTTTCATGTTACTAGGATGTAAATATGCAGGTGATTTGTCTGCAGAAAATCTGACTTCTAAAGATGATATGATGGGATACAAGTAAGGACTTATTAAAGACCTTTTCCATAATTCGGATGGATTTTCGGCTGAGAGTTGTTTCTATGCTTTTGTCAGCCAGCAACGCGAGTGTTGGTTATAACAATATTTAAATGTTTGGCAATGTTTCCTGCTTCTTTCAAAACGTCAGTTGTAACGTTCTCCGCATATTCCCGATAATAACTTAGCATGTCGAGAATAGTTTGAATGTGCTTGTTGACCTTGAATATGTCAAGTGTCTTCAATTGAAATGTATTTGTTATGGGTCCCAATATAGAGGAACACCTCGCAATTAATACTACGGACGCAACAAATGAAAATCTCCATACAGCTGCATGCATTTGATATGCATTTTTCCCTTGTTGTTGCAGTTGTCTCTTCAGCTAATGTTTCTAAAGCATCGACCATATCAACGAAGAGATACTTAAAAGCACAAATACTCTTGTATAAAAATTATTTATATAATTCACTATTTTCATCTATTGTATATATATTTTTATTTAATTTATTTTCTTTTAAATTGGAGAAATATTAAATTTTCCTTCATATAAGGTTTTATAAAATTGTTTTTTTTTTATCTACGTGGCACTTAATAGTTTGGCACCTAAACAAGCTGTCGGTTTTCAAATTGAGACTTTTTAAATTTTCGTCAACGCGTTTAGACGTTTTCACAAGATGTAAGTTTTTTTATGTTCGTTAAAAGATTTTCTAATTCAGAATTCAAGGTATGAGGTAATTTTTATTTTCATTTCTTCCTTACTATATCTTTTCGTTTGATTCTTCAACTCAAAATATGCATCTAATAAATTCTAATTGTTAATATATAATCCAGAACCCAAGAAGTCGCTCACGACAAGGTTTAGCCTGTGCAAGGAACAATGGAAGTACAAGGCTTTTTTTGTACTTTTTCCTCTAGATCACTTCCACACCCCCTTTTTTCCAAGACTAGTGGAACATCCGTAGAACCGTCGAAACCTTACCACACACATTTATCAGGGTCTAAATTTAATTTGGTCAAAAAATCTTCAATGGCTTTGGCAATATTTATGGCACTAAGTCCTTCAAGCTCTTCAAAGCCTAAAAATTCTTCTTTCGATTTCGTTGGCCTTTTCATCGAAGAAACGTAATCCAATAAACAGCTGTTTTTTTGCCAGAAGTGTCCTCTGTTTCGTCAGCCATAATTGCTGTAAGCTCAAGCTTCTTTAAACTTTGTGACGATTTGCTCCATGATTGTAGCACCACATAGATCAATTTTGTCCATTTTAATTGTAGGTAGGTGATCGGTATGGACTGCTTTTTAGGTCCATGCTCAAAATGTTTTTTTTTGTTTTACTCTGAATCACCTGCTTCGATGCGTAAACGGCATAAATCTAAAAGTATTCCTTTCATCCAGATTTTTGCCTGAAAGGTAAATAATGTGTACCAGAAAAAAATGACGCTGGGAAATAACTGAAAACTACTTTTTCTATTAATTTTTGTGAAGTTGGATGTCCACAGGAACAATTTTGTAGATCTCCTTGTAGCTTGGTGTCTCTGCGTCTGTACGTGTACTTTGCAATAATCGTACACATTCTTGTACTTAGTGAAGAGTATGATGATGAAAAAAACCCAACCACCTCCCATCATGCTGGCTTACGGCTGAAACAACACAAAATATTTATATAAAGCACCTTTAAATCGCCTTGATTAAGTTAACCATTGTGAATATATGTGTGCAGCCTCTGGAGATTGAATTTCCTCTTCAGGTGTTTGGCATTTGCAGCAAAATCGTAGCTCTTCGAAGGTACCCAGCCATTTTGCAGATGTTTTTTTTTCCTTATCAACCGGTATAGTGGTCTGCAGATCGACGAATTTTCCAGTATCATTTTCATGACAACTGTTGTCTTCAGTTTCACTTTCACTGTGTGGTGCCATAATTTGAAAAGTAGAAGAAGGGCTCGCATTCGCATTGCCTGAACCAGAGGGTGGTTGTACTTCATTGTCCTCATCCCTGCTTCTGCTGGTGCTTTTCTTTCGTTTTAAATTCACCGCAAAAAATATATAAACTTATATATAATTTTTACACAACGTTGGTGTGAACGATGCGAACGTTGCAGGTAAAATAAAAGCATGTAATAAAAATAAACGTTACTACTTACCAAAAAGTTTTCTGATATTCATTTGTAATTAATGTTGATGGCACCAAAAAAGATCAAACTTTGCTGTTGTAAAAATTGCACAAACTACGCACTTGTGAGAGCAACTTAACCACATTGACTCTAACTGAAAATACGAGCTTACTTATATATGTACGAGGTTGTAGCATAGTAAAAATATGGTTAAAATTTTAGTAATTTAGATCAATCATATAAATTTATGACAATCAAAAATCCATATTATTTCCGCAAAAACAGTAAAATAAATATAAAATGGCTTCGTAAATAACAAAGGGTTATTTTGATTATCATAAATATTTATATATTTATCTTCATTTATTTTCTGGATAAAAAGTTTACAGAAAATTGAAATTTGTTAAGAAAAAAAATTGCTTAATTAACGACGTGGTATTTTTTATGCTTAAAATGGGACGAATTATTATTTCCAATTAGAAAAGAGTTGATATACATGTAATTCTTATTAACAAATCAAAAATTTGTTTACAGTTCGGCTGCTTGAAGAAGAGTAATACAATTACTGGAGTTTTGTGACAAAACCATATTAGCGTAACATTGGAAAATAGCTCGGAAAAAGTCGATGAAGTTTGAATTTAAAGGGGGGGAGGTCCAATTATAAAAAAAATTTAGTTTTCGTACGATTTCCCTGAAATTTTCAGTGTATATAGCCAAACTTTGATATAGCTTTTTTCCCGGTGAAAAAGTCAATTCAATTTCTACCTTTTTTCCTGAGTCTATAACGGTTAAAAATCTTTTTTGGAAATTTAACCCTTTTTTAAATCAATAGTGGGGCCAAACCACTTTTCGGAATGACCTGAAATTTGGACTGTATGTTTAAAATTTTATTGGATACAAAAGCTTTAACAAACTTTTGTTTCTAAAGTTACAGAAAAAAATGTTATAAGCCCAAAACTGACAAATTGTCGAAAAAAAATATTTTTGAAAAAAAATCCACTTCGGACAAAATTTTTTTTAAAAACACTACAACTATAACATTTCTTATTTTTGATGTATGCATAGAGGAGGGATGGGGCTACAAATTCCTTTCTATACTTTATTCGATGCGATTCGTTGGTTTTGAGATTTAGCCACTCAAAAATGTCCTTTTTTTTTTTTTTTTTTACCAAATTTCAAAAATTCTCAAAGTTTGTGAGGCTATATCTCGCTTCAAACAACTAGCATTTAATAAAGCACTAAATAAAGGTTGTGGCCCTGTCCCTCCTCTTAACAATATTCAAAAAATAAAAAAAAAAAAAAAAAAAAAAAATTTGTTTTTTTTTTTTTTTTTTTAACTAATTTTTTTTCCTTAAGGGTACGTTTTTTTGCAATTTTTTTTTTTTTTTTCAAGGAAAAATTCAAATGCTTATAACTTTTTTTCTTGAATTGATATAAGAAATCTGTTTCCATTAATGCAAGAAATTGGAGCTAAGATTATTCGGTTAAATTTTCAGCTCATGTAGACCAGTGGTTTGATCCAGCCATTCATTTTTTCAATTTTGGGTCCAAATAACTTTCAAACATTTATAGACTCAGAAAAACATTCGAAATCAACAAAGAATTTCTTGTAAAAATGCATATATTCTGAAAATTTCAGCTCAATCGGTCAAATAATAATTTTTTCTTTTAAGATTGGACCCTATTAAATAGCAAACGTTAAGTCAATATAAAATTCAAGTTAAAATAATACACTAACTCAACCCGATAAAAAAAAAAAAAAGGATCAAGTTTAGTCTGTCAGGTTAGGACCTAAATTTCTAGTTACAGTAGTTACAGAATTCTAAAGCTTCTACACTAGGATATAAAAGGCCAAAATATCTTCCCACCATAAGGCTATAAGTAATTTAAATTAAAAGGTTAAAATAGGAACTCCTCTTACGGATGACAATTCCTGGAAACGATGAGATTACTTTTTAAAACCATACAATTGCAAATGTTACATTGTAAGGTAAAAGTGCAAGTATTTTCTGGTGGAAAATAACGGGTCAAAACAAATGTTAAGTGTTGCCATTCTAAGAATTTTCTTTAGTTTAGCCGATAATATTGAAAAACCAAAATTAGTTTTATCTACTTGTAAGAAAATATATAGATTTCCAGTAGAATAGACGAAGATATTTCAGTGCTGTCACATATAATTGAGCTGAAAAAACAAAGTAAATGGAAAACAGAATGCAAAGATATTGGATTCTTTAATAATCTGAAAAGTTTGTTCTTATAATTAATAATTTTATTTTTCCCGGATACCCATATACTAAAAAGACCAGTAGGCCGGATCGTAACCGGATATCCGGCCTATCTCTAAAAATTACCCTATAAAAACTGTTTATATGCTTTCACTAATTTATCTAGTGTATATACTTTATATATATTTTAAGTTCTCCTTGATAGGGGTTTGTAGAGTTGGTGGTTTGTATTTTGTATCGATGTAGCACATTTTTTTCTACAAAACAAACTCCCGGTTAAATCATGATCACTTTTTATCAAATCATCTTCAAGTCTAGACGTTATTAAAAATGTAAGAGTTATTGCTTGTTCATTACAAGTCCTCAGAATTTGAAGGTATAAGTTATGAGTTATATTTTCTTTTCAACTCTTTCTTACTATCATATCTATTGCCTTCTACTCAAATATATAACTGCGTAACGTTCTCAGATATATAACTACGTAACGTTCTTAATTATATTGAATTCGTATATGAAGGAACTTCAAGGATCAACAAATCTTTTGAAAAAGTTCATAGTAAGTCTCCTCTTATGATTTAATTGTAACACTAATTACAACCCTTCTCTTTCAGGTCTTTTAAAAAAAGCTTAACCCTAAGTTTTTATAACCCTGCCTTTTTTATTATAATTATTGATTTTAACGATACTGGAATACATGATCATTTTTATTAACGTATTATAACATAAATTTAAATTTTACATAAGTTTTAAACAATGCTTTACTTTTAAAATATTTGTCATTGGGTTGGCTCATCAGAACGTTCAAATATTCAAATATACTAAAAAAAAAATAAAAAAAAAAGGAAGCAAAGACAGAAGAGAAAAATCAAACACTGAATATGTTCCCAATTTTTACAAAATAAAAGACGCCTATGTTATATAAATATCACAATACTTTCTTCCATAAAAAAAAACTCCTACACGTAAAAAGCACGTGAATTTTGGACGTGTGGATGTTGTTCCCTCACTCTGAACTCGTGATAGCCTGAAGGGCAGTATTTTGTCAAATAAAAATCACAAAATCTGCCTGGAAGGGCGGCAAATTCCCTCGTAGGTGAGGTACGCTGACTCCGCTCTTAAAAAAAAAAAAGAAGAAGAAGGCGGCGGATAAAATGTAAACACTTTAGCATTTTCTCTCTCTATTGAAAATGTACTGACAAAATATTTTTAAATAAAATTAATAAAGTCTAATCATAGTCACGGTAAATCTTTATATGAAATATCGCTAATGAAGCATCGAAGACTACTACTTTTGTACAATTATGTTACCGAATACTATAAAATTTTATTAAAATTATTTTTGAATTATCATAGGTTAGGCTGCCATTTTTAAATAATAAAGATAGATCCAAAAATATATATCAATAGACTGGTATGTCAATTTTAATATCAAATTAAATTTGAAAGTTGTTTTTGTTTGTATGACAGAGGAACATTCGTCAAAAGGTGGTGTCGGGAATCTGCCTTTTGTATCTCCTGACCCCATGAGTAGTGGGAGTTTAATTAAAAACATAAAAGTAAGATTACAACTTCATTACATATTAGCTTATCAAATATTAATTTTAATGTTAATATACTATTAATTCCTATGTACCTTAATATTGGAATATTTCTATCAAAATTCAAAAGGCCAATATCAATACCTTTACAATACAAAAACAATACTTTTGTTTTGTTTTGTTTTTTAGCAAATTTTTAAATATTTGTAAAGATACCCTCTTTCTTAGGCTTAATTAATTTGAATACATTTTGTCTGTATGGTAATACTCTGGTTTAACAGCATTTTTTCTTAATATATTAAAAATATAAAAATCAGAAGTAAATTTTTTCAGTGCGTTAGGGTACAGAAAACCATTTGTACATTAAAAACATCAAAAATATGAAAATATAATTAACATTTATCTGGGCTACAACTTTTAGGCTTATGTTAAGAAGCTTTCTGACCTTATATATCGATATTTTGAAATTTCGATTTTAATCGATATCCTTTATATCATAATTTTTAAAATTAAAGTCGCTTAGTTGAACTTTCCGTTACATTGTGAGAGGTCATTTAAGAAGAATCTTCAAGACATAAGTTTAATTTTTTCTACAGATTGGTGTCTTCTTGCATTTTTGCAACATTTTAAATTAGTTCTTAGTGAAAAACAATGTGATAAATGTAAAGTAAAATGTGAAATATCAAAACAGGTGTCAAATTGTGTTAGTGTTAGCAAAACTACAGTGATTGACTGGTTCAACTTTTGCTGAGAAGTTTGTATTTTTCTCATGCTTTCAACCAAGGACAGATTTCCGTAACATGTAAGCTATATATATATATATATATATATATATATATATATATATATATAATATATATATATATATATATATATATATATATATATATATATATAATATGTGAGTATGTGTGGTGTAATATGGCAGTAGGTTTCATCTCGCGGCAACGCTCTTGTACAGGTTAGGCCTCTATTTTACGGCAACTTCGGTAGTTCAGGTTATGATAAGTCGAACGAAGTACGCTCAAAAACTGAATAATAATAATTATAAAAATAATTAGAATAATAGAAATAACACAAATTCAAAAAATTTGAATTGGCATATCGATGTTTCGATATATTGATATTTTCCAAATATCGAAGGTCAGAAAGCTTCTTAACCTTTACCCAACTTTTATTTAGTACATTATTTGTTTGAAGCGAGAAATGGACCTTTTTTGAGAGGCTATAATCTCAAAACCAATAAATCACATCAAATAAAGTATAAAGAGGAATTTGTAGCCCCTTCCCTCTATAAACCTACAAAAATAAGAAATCTTATAGTTTTATTTTTTTTTTTTTTTTGCTCAAAAAGGTGGATTTAAAAAAAAAAAAAATAATAGTTGGTCAGTTTCGTGCTTATAACATTTTTCCTATAACTTAGGGATCAAAAGTCTGTTAGAAACTTTTGTAGTCCATAGAATTCTAAATATACTCTCCAAATTTTAGGTCATTCTGAAAAGTGGTTTGGCCCCACCATTCATTTGAAAAAAGCGTAAAATTTACCCCCAAAAAAGTTTTTTAATCATGATACTCAGGAAAATGCTAGAAATGGACTTTTTTCAACTGGAAAAAAAAGCCATATACACTGAAAATCTCAGGAGAATTGGCAGAAAATTAAATTTTTTTTTGAAATTGAACAATCCCCTTAAATATAATTTACCATTTTAATCCTGGCAGGCAAACCTTGCTTCTCCCAGATTTTTAACCGAAGCTGTGCCCCAGTCAGTCCATATAAAAAGATTGCTTATGAAAATTTCTATTGTGAAATAGATTTTAATAGTTAAAAAAATATCAACATAGGAATTTTCTACTAGTCAGGAATTTTTGTAAAAGGTTTAGATAAGATGTCACATAAGAAATACAGTAGTGAAAAGCAAAAATACTTCACTGGCTTTCCTTCCTTATTTTAATATAATTTTTAATTTTTCTTAAGTTTTATTGATAGATTTCTTTTGGATATTTATGAAGTTACTCTTTTATATAATTTTATATCTTAACTTAATTTACACCAATTTTTGTTTCTGAATATAATTAAATATTTTCTTTACAAAGGTTGAAATATTGTTTTCATTATTGTTATCTATATTCAAATAAATTTTTCTATGTACTTTATCTAATAGAGGATCCACAAGGTACTGAAATTACTTTAATGGTGAGAAAATACTAATTGATTTTAGCATATAATAAAAAGTTCTGTATACAAGATAAATTTCTTTTGAACAAAATACAATATAATTGTATAACCTTTTAATTCTAATTTAAAAATTATTAAAATATATATTAAATATCCTTTAATTCTGGACTTGAATTTAAAAAATAAAAATAAATAAATAAAGGGAAAGTTATATAGTTCCAAATAATTGGTTATAATTTAAAATGGTGCTTTGTTCAATAGGATTTTAATCTTCACAATTGCAATATATTAAAGTTTTAACCCAAGATTTTAATTAGACCCACTTGTATATGAAGGAATTGAGGATGTAACTCTGTCTATAGACCTAGTTAAAATGGTAATATTTAATATTTTTATAAATGAAATGTTATAATTTTTCTTTTAGCATATTGGTTTATCAATAATGTAATATTTTAAAATTGAATGACTATATTTGCCTTTCTTAGATTAACCAAAATAAGAAATTCATCTTTATATAGAAGCAGGCAAATTAATTTGTGTCAATTGTCAATTTAATTAATGGTTTTAGTTTCTTATCAATTTATATTTAGCTTTCAATTTTAAAGCAGTAAGTGAGTGACATGGAAAACATCAAATCATTACTAATTAGTAATTAATCATTACTGATTAGCAGGTACAGTAGAAAAATCTATGTACACACTTTCAATTTATATGTATTACAGTATATATATTTAATTTACTATATATTTATTCCTGTATCATACCCAATGACCAATTAGTTGATTAAATCTCCTTTTACATCATTATAAAATAATTTCTATCATTGAAAATTTAAAAAGTTAACAGTTTCTTATTCTTGGTACTTGTTGATTTATAAAAATCTTAAATACAAAGTATATATATATTTATATACAAAATATTTAACCTATATAAGATTCATTACTTTTGAGATTTACCTTCACTTACAGGTTTTGGTTAAACTTTTTAAGTCTTTTGACTCATCTGCTTTTTTCCTTATATCAATCTTTTTTTTAAAAAATGAATTTTATTCCTCATTTTAAGTTTTAAAAATCAACACCTTTTTTGAGTTCTTTAGTTTTTATGTACAGTACCATACATATTTTAAATACAGTATATGCAATTTGCTTATATTAATGGTACCAAAGAAGATATTACAGCCTTGGAGTTATAAAATACATGCAGATGATGTGTGTTGGGTTACTTTAAAAAAAATTTGGAAATTTTAATTTTATAACAAGGGATTTTTTTAAATTTTAAATTCAACATGTTAATTGTTTTTGTAAATACTAGGTGGTTATACTTTAAATTATTAACTTTAATTATTAACTTAGCAAATTTTCAAATTTTAATTGGACCAATTTTCCTATTCTTATTTTTAAATTTATAAATCTAAAAAACTTCTTCAAGTCCTTATAAGTTATAACTATTCCTTACAAATTCATATTTCATACTTTTCAGATTTTATGTTAACTGATTAGGTTTTATTTCATAATTTATATAAATCCACCTCCCTATTTATTATTAAAGTTTTCACTAATTTTCTCTCATCTCTTTAGTCCACCAACTAGAAAATCTTTTCACCACCCTAATGAGTTTGTCTTTAAAATACATTGATTGTAAATTAGTCAATCTCTTCAAGTTGGCTCATTTTGTTAACTTTCAAATTACTTAAAACACTCCCTCTTAATAAAAGAATTTTGGTCTTTAAATTCCTAATCTATCAGTTATGATAATCTTGGCTCTATATTTGCTATGATCATTGTTCCTGAAATCTAAAAAAAATTTCATATTGACATTTGATCCTAGATAACATGTAAGTTGAATCTAATGATATGGTCAGCAGTTTTTGTGTGTTTTTAGGTTTGGAAGTTGTTCATTTGACTAGGCTGTTCATTTGTTGTAGTTTGACTAGGCCTATATGGCAAATGAATGCTACAAAGTTTTAAAAATGTTTCAGATGATATAGAGTGTTCTTAGAACTTTACAATAGTAATTTTGTGATCTTAAGTTTTGATTGTTATGTGGTATATCTACCCTCAGGAGTTAATTTTTTTGAAAATGGTCATATCCACTTTAGACTGGAAAAGGATTTATAGACCCCCATTTAAAATTAAGTTGGTCATTTAAATGCTGTTTCTATTATTAGGATTTTATTTAGGATTTTTATTATTACTAATGCTTCTCAAACTGGTTGTGAAGTTCAGTTTTTAAAAATATTTAATTTGTATTAATGTTTCATAATTTATTATAATTACTTTAATAATATAAAGTTAAAATTAATGCTGTGTATGTTTTACTATTCTTAGAGCCTAATACATACTAAATTTATCTACTGTAATACTGTATGTATTATCATTGAGCAATGTAAGATATCTCTTTAATGTTTTATTTATTATTGGTACTAGTAAAAACTATTAAGCAGTCAAGGTTTTTAATCCAAATCTAAATATTGTTACAGTATATTTTTATAATTTTCTTTGTTAAATATTTTTATTTTCACTTTCAATATATATATATATATATATATATATATATATATATATATATATATATATATATATATATATATATATATATATATATATATATATATATATATATATATATATATATATATATATATATATTTCAGTTTTTATTGCAAATTGCTAATATTTTTTAAAAACTTTTCAAATTTATAAAAATCTCAAGATTCTTAGTGTATTTTATATATATTTAAATTAAGAACATTAAAAATGATATCTGGATCAAAAAAGAAGGATATTTCGGCCAGCTGTGATAGCTTACCTGGAAAATACATTAAAAAGGATTCGGCTCATAGTGTTCCAATTATAAATGTTTGGACTTCCTCTTCAAAACAAGAAACTGATATTAAGAGGAAATTCAGTAATCGTGATGGAGCTTTATCTAGTCCAGTTCAACACAAACTTTCTATTATTCAAAAAACTCCTTCAGTATCAAGATCAGCTTTTCATAATCATCTTTCAAGTAGACTTGGGGAAAGCACTCGCATACAAGGGGCTGTTGGTGATGTCACTCAGAGTCTTGAAGGATTATATATAAGAGGGCATTCATCACGTGAAAACCAGCAGTTTTCTCATCACTATCCCCGTAGCTGTAATTATGTTTATTCAAATCCATATTCAGGTCCTCAGACAAATATTGAATCAATATTTCAAAAGTCTAAAACCCTAGTTCCATTTGAAAATTCTGTATTTAGGCCAATACAGGAGAGAACATTACAAGCTTATCAACCACCACCTGATCCAAATGCTTTTTATCATCAAAATCTTGTGCAAGTACCTGTAGATGAATATCATAGACACCCATTTGGTTTAAATCATATTAGAGTCTCTGGTAGGAGACAACCTGTAACAGAACTTTCCATTTATTACCCTTTTGGAGTGCCAATATGTGTAGCTCCTCGACTGAGA
>SEYY01021424.1:0-5000 GCA_009176605.1 Armadillidium nasatum | reverse complement strand
ATATATATATATATATATATATAAAATCATAATAAATAATGAAATTGTGAATTAAATAAAGAGCAAAAATTATAATAATTAATAAATAATAATAATAATAATAATAATAATAATATAATAATAATAATAATAATAATAATAATAATAATAATAATAATAATAATGAAAGCAATGTTAAAGGAAAATAAGATTCTAATATTAATTAAAAAACATTTTTAAAAAATATTGAGAAATATTAGCAAGAAAGTGTAGTAAAAAAAGTAGTAAGAAATATTCAGCAAGAAAGTAATTAATATAATTGCAATTGCACAATTCTGAAAATAATGATAAAAGCAAAAATATTACTTACCTTTTTTGTAAAGACAAATAAAACAAAAAATTCTCATTAAAAATAATTATCTAGGTATTAATTAACTGAATGACAATAATTATATTAATAATAATAATAAATGGAAATAATAAATATGATAATAATAATAATAATAATAATAATAATAATAATAATAATAATAATAATAATAATAATAATAATAATAATAATAATAATAATAATAATAATAATAATAATAATAAATAATAATAATAATGATAATAATAATAATAATATTAATGATAAAAATAATTAGAATAATAATTAGAAAAATTATAAAATAATAATAATAGTTATCAGCATTAGTGACGGTTAAAAGAGAATTAATGAATATAACAATAAACAATAATAATAATAATAATAATAATAATAATAATAATAATAATAATAATAATAATAATAATAATAGCAATAATAGAAATATTAATAATAATAATGATAATAATAATAACAATAATATAATAATAATAATAATAATAATAATAATAATAATAATAATAATAATAATAATAATAATAAAAATAATGATAATATTAATAATAATGATAATGATACAAATCATTGAGAAATTTAAATATTGATAATAATATGACTAAAAATTATTAATTTTGTTACTGTTATAATACGTATGATAAGGATTAAAATAATATTTCTTAGAATAAATGTTAATATTAATCTTAATAAAAATTATAAAATTTTAAAATAAATATAAAAATAAAAATAATAATAATGATAGTTGTAACTATTATTTATTATCGAAAGATGTGTTGCTTCAACACGTATTTTAAAGTAATTTATTAAATTTCTTTAAATTTACTTTAAAAAAATGCTAAAATATTATAACGAAAAATCAGCATTTTATTTTATTAACTTTGTTCAAATCTTTTTTCAAGCATAATTCTCTAAACTATAAAATCTTATGAAGACGGTTTCGAATCTTTAGATCCAGTAGCACTCCTAGTAATAATAATATTATTGATATTCAATAATTAATTTTAATAATATTACTTTTAATAATAGTAATAATATTACTAATAATAATAATAGTAATAATATTACTAAAAATAATAATGATACTAATAATATTACTACTACTACTAACTAATAATAGTAATAATATTACTAATAAAATTAATAATATTACTAATAATAGTAATAATATTAATAATAATATTAATGATAATAATAATAATAATATATATTAAAAATAATAATAGTAATAATAGTAATAATAATAATAGCAATAATAATAATAATAATAATAATAATAATAATAATAATAATAATAATAATAATAATAATAATAATAATAATAATAATAATAATAATAATAATAATAATAATAATAATAATAATAATAATAATAATAATAATAATAATAATAATAATAATAATAATAATAATGATCAGTCATTACCAATATTGGAAATCTAAAAACCAATCACATCTTATGTCAATATTCTTTTTCACCAATGAACTGATCTCCAAACCAAAGGGGGAAGGGAGGAAGGGAGTTAGGGAGGGACTGAACCCCTTCCCCATCTTTGACAGAGACAGTCTTTCTCTCATTGTTTGGGGGGAGTCAAAAGAGGGAGGGTAGGAGAGGGGGGGGATAGACCTTTTATGTAATTAGTTGTGCAGAGCCATTTCATTAAGAATATTTCTTCAACTAAGAAAATATTTATTTTTTTCCTTCTTTGTGAGAAAATTAACTTCCTTACAGTGTATTATAAGAAATTATACATAAAAAAAACTCCGATTGCAGACTTACATGTGTAAGTACACGAAAATAATTTTTTGGTCTTACATGAGTAAAATGCACATAATATTTTAACTTACATGTGTGTAAGTATTATTTGAAGCACATAATGCCACAAAATACTGTTTTTCTTCCTTTGTCAGGAGAAAGTTTCTTGTAATTTTAATTAAAAGGGAAATGCTAGCAATAATTTTAATGCCAAATTAAAAATAACAATAATAACATCAACAATAATAATAATAATAATAATAATAATAATAATAATAATAATAATAATAATAATAATAATAATAATTTTTATTTTTTTTTTTTTATTATTATTATTATTAAATTATTATTATTATTATTATTATTATTATTATTATTATTATTATTATTATTATTATTATTATTATTATTATTATTATTATTATTAATGAAAATAGTATATTCACAATCATAACAATAATAACAATCGCTTTAATCATCTTCATTATCATTTTTAAATATATTATAAAAAAAAATAATAATAAATAAAAAACAATAATTTTTAATTATTTATTAAAAAATAATGATATAATATTGACAAAAGAAAGGCAATAATCATATTATTCTTTAGTACATCAATAATAAGTAAATTTTAATATTTTTTCGAAAATATCAGAGTGGGTAATTCCAGAAAATTAATAGGAAGGCTATTTCACTTTAATAATAATAATAATACTAAGATAATAATAATAATAATAATAATAATAATAATAATAATAATAATAATAATAATAATAATAATAATAATAATAATAATAATAATAATAATAATAATAATAATAATAATAATCATAAAATAAAAATAATAATAATAATATAATAATAATAATAATAATAATAATAATAATAATAATAATAATAATAATAATAATAATAATAATTAATAATAATAATAATAATAATAATAATAATAATAATTAATAATAATAATAATAATAATAATAATAATAATAATAATAATAATAATAATAATAATAATAATAATAATAATAATAATAATAATAATAATAATAAATAATAAAAAAATAATAATAATATAATAATAATAATAATAATAATAATAATAATAATAATAATAATAATAAATAATAATAATAATAATAATAATAATAATAATAATAATAATAATAATAATAATAATAATAATAATAATAATAATAATAATAATAATAATAATAATAATAATAATAATAATAATAATAATAATAATAATAATAATAATAATAATAATAATAATAATAATAATAATAATGATAATAATAATAATGATAATAATAATGAATAATAATAATAAAATTGAATAATAATAATAATAATAATAATAATAATAATAATAATAATAATAATAATAATAATAATAATAATAATAATAATAATGATAATAATAATAATCTCATTGTAAGAGATGGCCCTCAGAAAGTATGTTGTCCAGAACAAGAGACTCCGGTCTAGGTAGATTGTTTGTATTAACTTCTTGGTTCTGCACTATTAGGTTAGTCTTAAGTTGATTTGCTATTCCATTACTCACTCTGAAGATGTCACTAGTTACTGAAAGACAGTGAGCATCCTGAAGGTTTAGTACTGATAGGTTTTTTAATAAAAAATATTAATCATCATCACTATCATTTCTATCCAACCCGGTAACCTGGCGCCTGTCAGGTGCTACTCCTCCAGGCTTTGCATTGGTATCTCGAGCAGCTTTTTTTATGTAGTCGGCTTGATAGACCTGTTGACACAACCTCCTAATACTTAAGGCTCTAGGCTTAGTATTGGCATCTCGAGCAGCCTTTTTTATGTTACCGACTTGATAGACCTGTTGCCACAACCTCCTAATACTTAAGGCTCTAAGGCTTAGCATTGGCATCTCGAGCAGCCTTCTTTTATGTTGCCGGCTTGATAGACCTGTTGCCACAACCTCCTAATACTGAAAGTACATGGGCAGAGAGAAACAGCGCATATGTCTTCCAATCCCTATTTTAGATACTGAGTAATCTAGTTGTAAGACCAAATGATTTTGATGTAAAATAAAATATTAAAAATTAAAAACAAACTTTTGAAATATTTAAAATTCAAGTTTAAATTCGACCTATATTTGCTTTTGAATAAATTAATTACAAAACAATATATTTAATTTCACTTCTATTTTAATTTAACTTCTGTTATTTCACAGGCATATTTTTTTTTTTTTTATTTCAATTAAATTTTATTTTTTTTATTTTAATGCTGAAAAAGAGTAACTAAGATTTTAACGTTTATTCTTCAAAAAAAAATTATTTTGGTTTTAATTATGTTTGATATTTTTCTTCTCACTTATAACCATTTTCTCTAATTCTTGATTTCTTCCAAAGTTTTTGCACTGCATTATTTCAGATTACTTTGTTCTTTCTCTGCTCTGATTATTATTATTATTATTATTATTATTATATTATTATTATTATTATTATTATTATTATTATTATTATTATTATATTTATTTTTTATTTTTATTTTTATTTTTTACTATTATTATTCTTATTATTATTGTTTTCATTATTATTAATAATAATTTTGTCATTATAATTATTTTTTTATTATTATTATTATTATATTATTATTATTATTATTCTTATTATTATTATTATTATTATTATTATTATTACTATTAATCTTATAAAAATAAAAATCAAAACCGAGTAAAATATCTCGAGAGTCAATTATAAAAGGACACAACAAAGAGTATAAAATAATTTTCGGCACAGTGCCAAGTTGTGCAAAGGATTCAGTGCCTCAGTGGTGCCTAGATCCGGTGCCACTATAAGAGCCACAGTGCCTTGATGTTATTTAGAATTTTATGATATATGATGT
>SEYY01021423.1:57500-59614 GCA_009176605.1 Armadillidium nasatum | reverse complement strand
ATATATATATATATATATATATATATATATATATATATATATATATATAAGATTTTTTTTATTTTAAAGATATTTTGTTTATTTATTTTTAATTTATTTAAAAAAAAAGTTGGTTAACATCTTGGGGCGTAGTGAGGGTAGAGTTTCTTTGGGGGAATATAAGTCAAACTGGGGGAGGGAGGTTAGAGGCATATAAACCCTCCCCCACCTTTCCCCTCATCTCATCTTCCATAATGTATATTCTTTAATATTTTTTCCCTATATTGTATTGATTTTTATTTGTGTTCATGTATTTCGTTAGTAGTGAGGTATATAATTTTAGCCACATCTGCATATGACCATCACCTAAAATCTGCATTTATAATTATGTAGGTGATAATATAATTTGTATATGTCAGACATTTGAATCTGCAGATTTTTTTAAAAATATGTTTTATTATCTCAGTAATAATAATAATAATAATAATAATAATAATAATAGTAGTTTTAAATATTGATATTTTTTTTTGTGTAATGGTGCAGCTAGTAGTGTTTTAAAAAAAAAACATTTTAAAAAAGACAATTTTATTTGCAAATTTTAATTATCATATCTATGCACGCTCAGTTTTTTTGTAACAATAAAACTATATTTGCTATAGTTTATTTCTAGCTTTTTATCATTGAGGGATTTGGGTGAATAAATGTCTTCTATGGGTGGATAAATGTCTTCTATGGGTGGATAAATGTCTTCCATTGGTGAATAAATGTCTTCCATGGGTGGAAAAATGACTTCTATGGGTAAATAAATGTCTTCCATGGGTGGATAAATGTCTTCCATGGGTGGAAAAATGACTTCCATGGGTGAATAAATGTCTTCCATGGGTGAATGTTTTCCATGGGGTCTAGGAAAAGCTATGGGGTATAAGTTTAGTCATAATACTTAGGACAGTTATCTTAAAACTTTTGATAAGTATTACTTAACCATGGTTGGAAAATGGTAGGGAAGTTAATGATAAATTTTCTGTAGTAAAGCAGTTATTGTTGATGGTTCAACTGTTTAATGGTAGAGATATGTTGAACACATAATACAGGAGATGGCCATTTTTTATATATGTTTATCTCGAAGCTTACCTAGAGGGTATTTGATATCCGTCATTTTGAACTGGAATTATAAGATTTCGAAGAGCAAATAACGTTTGTTCATATACTACTAGAAAATAATTCAGTTTTGATCGTACTAGGATGATAAAAAAAGGGTTTAGGATTTGACCTCTCCTAGTTTTAGAGATTGGATGTGGAAAGCATATCTAGGAGACAATGATCAGTTTCTTTAAATTTCGTAAAAACTTTTGATTTGCTTGCTAAAAAACTTAGTAGAGCTATGTGAGGTTTGGGTTTTAGGATAAAGAATGCCCCCTACCTCTTCTATTTTTCTGTCATGATTGCGTGGTTTATTAAGTAAGTGAAAATTTGAAAGCCATGGGGGTCATTCCTTTACAAGAAAGCTTAACTCCTACATGCAGGACTTTGTCGTCTACCTAAAAGTGAAAATATGACATGAATATCGTTGAAGACGTCATTAAATTTCATATATAATTAAACAAAATACTTAAAACACTTTCCTGTAGGCATCCTCATCCAGTAAAGAGCTAGCAACAACGCACTTGAAAAGAATGCATTAAAAAGTAGAGACTGGAGAGAGTAATCCACGCAGACGCAGGGAATGAAGTTTCTAAAGAGATCGTAGTTATCTTAAGTTGAATAATACGATTTTTTTTTTTATGGTTGAAAAATGCTCCCCTCACCAGTTTATCCTCTGAAAATTCTTCCCAAATATCATAGTTTATTCTCAAGGGAGAATCGGTTGCGAAACAATGATTTTTAAAATCCGTATAAGGAATCTCGAAAATTGGTCTGAAGCCGTAACGGGTAGGAGATGTCAGCCTTTCACAATTTTTTAAATTATATTAGTATGACGGGTAAGAGAGAAAAAAATTTAATTGTCTATGACATATGAGTCTTTTCGGGATTTGGAGAATAAAACATTTCTAAGAATGTTAATGACGTAGCATTATGTAAAAAATGCAGTCTGATTCTCCTGCCCAACCTTTGCAAGCTTCAATTAAGCCGTTCAA
>SEYY01021423.1:40000-47500 GCA_009176605.1 Armadillidium nasatum | reverse complement strand
TATATATATATATATATATATATATTATATATATATATATATATATATATATATATATATATATATATATATATATATATATATATATATAATTATATATATATTATATTATATATTATATTATTTATATTATTATTATTATTATTATTATTATTATTATTATTATTATTATTATTAAATTAATTTAAAATATTAATAATAAAAATAAAATTAAAATTAAAAATCAGTATTTTCTTTTTGATAAATACTAGAATAAAAAATTTGATGAAGTGACATTAAGTTCGATTAATTTTAGGAAAAAGTAAAAAATTTGGTGAAGTAACATTCTGTTAATATTTGGATTATACAAATTTAGAAGGAAAAAAATGGTAAATAGTAATATATATTTTTAAAAACTGGTTACCAAATACCATAACTGTAGGGTATTAATAACCATCTAAATATATATATTTAAAAAAGAAAAAGGAGAAAAAGGTTACTAATAGAATATAAATTTTCGAATATAACTAAAAAAATTCTCTTAATTTTATGCATGATTTTTTTATGAGAGAAAAAGCTTTCATTTTGAGGAATGTTTTAAAATTCTCACACTGGAGAAACGATCTTTCATAAATGAAATATTTCCCCCAAAGTTTTCTTTCTTTTAAGGGGAAAATATTTTGATAGAGGGGGAAATCCCCAAGTTTTTACCACATAAACATGAATTCTAGGCAAATACCATTGATATGTTGAATGTTGAATTAACCTGAATATCATTAACTTTTTACCATATATATATATATATATATATATATATATATATATATATATATATATATATATATATATATATATATATATATATATATATATATATATATATATATATATATATATATATATATATATATATATAATCAGAACTCATTAAGTCTAAAACATAGGCCTTTGGTGTTGGTTACGCCTATTGGGATTTAAAATTTTTTAAATTAATATTGCTAAATCACTTTAAGTCCCATTATTATTATTGTTATTATTTTGAAAATAACTCACTTTCCCTCTTAATATGAAGTAACCAACCTTTGATATTTAATCTTCAATTTATAAGATCTGAAACTCTTTATAATATACATGGTATATTTTACCACAATAAGAAGAAATTATAATGTAAAATAATATTTAAAAACTGCATCTTATAATTCAACTTTGTTATCACTTAAAAAAGATATCATGGACACAATGAGTTTTATTATTAGAGAAAGGATATTTAGTTTATGTCAAATCTATCTTGAATATTTTAGTTTTCATGTGTCTAAAACATGTCTTTGAACATAGTGAGTTTAAATATTAGATAATTGATAAATAGTTTATGTCAAATCTGTCTTGAATACTTTAGCTTTCATGTGTCTAAAACATGTTTTTGAACATAGTGAGTTTTAATATTAGAGAAAGGATATATAGTTTATGTCAAATCTGTCTTGAATATTTTAGCTTTCATGTGTCTAAAACATATTTCTTTGAACATGGTGAGTTTTAATATTAGAGAAAGGATATATAGTTTATGTCAAATCTGTCTTGAATATTTTAGCTTTCATGTGTCTAAAACATGTTTTTGAACATAGTGAGTTTTAATATTAGAGAAAGGATATATAGTTTATGTCAAATCTGTCTTGAATATTTTAGCTTTCATGTGTCTAAAACATATTTCTTTGAACATAGTGAGTTTTAATATTAGAGAATTGATGTAAATAGTTTATGCCAAATCTGTCTTGAATTACTTTAGCTTTCATGTGTCTAAAACATATACTTAGGACATAGTAAGTTTTCATATTGCAAAAATGATAAATTAAATACGTCTTCAATACTTAGCTTTCATGGGACTGAAACATGTCTTTGAACATAGTGAGTTTTAATATTAGAGAATTAATAAATAGTTTATGTCAAACTTGTTTTTAATATTTATGTTTTCATATACCCAAAACATATTTTTTTAATATACTGAGATTTGGTATAACAAACAATTTGTGAGCATGTTATTAAGCCTTTAAAAATGCAACTCCTGTGTACCTAATGAGGTTTGGTATTACATAAACAATTTGTAAGTACATATGTTATTATGCCTTTCTTTAATAATGCAACTCCTGTGTACTTTAGTCATATATTTTGGACACTGAGTTTTGATATTATTGAAAAAAAATATACATTATTAAATCTTCTAACTTTACTACTTCAACTTTTATATTCGTAAAACATATATTAATGACATTGTTAATAATTTTATTACAAAATCAATAAATATATTGCATCCTTCAACTTCTGTGTACCTTTAACCGACATTTTGGACTTAATGAGTTTTGATATTGCTGGAACAAAAATATATTATTATTTAAGCTTGTCTTTTAAAACTTTAACTTCTACGTACCTAAAAAAGATATATTGGACTTGATGACGTTGGCATTACAAAAATAATAAACAAATCATACCTGTATTTAAAACATTTACTTCTATGTACTTAAAACACATACTTTGGACTTGGTGATCTCTGGCATATTATTAAGCATTATAGATATATATTATATAACAAATAAAAACCTTGGAATTTGTTTTTTTTTTTGTTTGTTTGTTTTTTTTTTTTTTGCAAGCAGGTTTCATTAAGGAAAGGTTAAAGGAATGTACAGTAATTAAATTATTTATTTTAAGCCAAAATTAATGTCAAATAAAGAAAAAAAAAAAGAAGCCAAAATAAACATAACAAAAATATAAACAAAAAACTTTATCAACCAAATATACTAAAAAACTGAATAAATAAATAAAAAAAATTTAAAAATAAATAATTATATTAATGAATAAATAATAAATATATAGATAAAATATTTAAAAAAATAAAAATAAAATAAAACGAATTAAATGAAATTGGCAAATGATATTCTCAGACGAATTATATTTTTAACATAACAATAAAATTAGAAATTTTTAGAATAAATATTTATATATAATAAAAAAATATATAATAATGGGTTGGGATAGGCCTAGCAAGCCACCAACTGATTGCCTTGCTCAAGAAACTCATGTCTTGCCTTGGTTGAGAATATAATAATAATAACCTAAAAAATAATAAAAAAAAAAAAAAAAAAAAAAAAAAAAAATAATATATATATATATATTAAAAATTAAAATTAAAATTAAAAAAAAAAAAAACGTTTAAAAAACCTAAATATTGAAAATAAAACAGCAAATACCAACACTCAAAAATATGTTTTTAACAAAACCGTGTTTTTAATAATAACTCTAAAAAGGATTAGTAAGTTATTAATAAAAAATAATAATACTTAGCTAATACATACTATTCTTATAGTAATTCCGACGTAAACTTAAATAGTAAAATATAAATGACATTTAAAAAAAAAATTATATATAACTAAAAATGGTTAGTAAATAATTGATAATAATATATAGCTGAAATATTATTCATATGATATTTTAAAAGTAAACTTATACAATAAAATATAATGCACATTTAAAAAAGAAGTTAATTATAACTTAAATGAATTAGTAAATAATAAACATTAATATATACCTGATATATTATTCTTATAGTATTTTAAAGGTAAACTTATATAATAAAATATAATTCATATTTAAAAAAAAATTAATGTAGCACTAAAACCCTGTTTTGATAGTTTAAAACTTAAAAAGTTTAGTAAAATATACATGCCTTAATAATATACATATTTAACATATTATTTTACATTTTAAAATACTCTAAAACTAAAATATATCAAAAAAATCATTTTAATACCAAACATTGAAATCGGTAAAGTTGCATCGATATTTATGAGAGTAAAATCGATAGTATCGATAATATCGAAAAAAATTGATAATTATATCAACGTTTCACTGCAAATCCTATCCGTCTAAAATAATAATAATAATAATAATAATAATAATAATAATAATAATAATAATAATAATAATAATAATAATAATAATAATAATAATAATAATAATAATAATAATAATAATAATTCTGGATAATATTTTAAAAATTATTTATATATTTATTTACTGAATTTATAATTTCCATTGATTTTTTAATCTAAATTATTAATTAAACTTTTTTTTATTAGTTTAAATATATTATGGAAATAGAAAATAAAAAAAAATATAATTTAATTAATCACCCATTAAATTACGCAAAATTTAAATAAAATGAAAGTTGTATAAATAAATACTCATTTAAGTCAATAGAGAAGATATGGTATTAAAAATATGAAATTTTACGTCAACATAAAGTATTTATAATTACTTTTATTAAAGTAATAATATATTAAAGTATATAAAGATAAGGTAATAAAAATATAAAGTTTTAATCAAAATAAAATATTTAATTAGTTACCAGCAAAACTGAAATAAAAATGTAAGATTTAAAAAATCTCTTTATATAAAATGGTAACTTATCAAAAGAATATGATAATATACTATTATTAAAGTGAATGGAAGAAAATAAGGTAATAAAAATATTATAAAAATATTGTTTTAATAAATCAAAATAAAATATTTAATTAGTTACTCATCAAAGAGTAAAACTCAAATAAAGCATGTAACTTTTAAAATTATTTTTATGTAAAATAGCAACTTAAGAAAAAATAATGAATGATAATATACCTATGAAAGGCAAACAGCATAAATTGATAAAGCACTTTATATGTTAAAAGCAACTTTGTTTACAATTTATTTAAACTTTTCTGCTTAATTAATTAATTCTGTATTGATAAATATGTATAAATGTAAATGTGAGTTTTAAATACATAGATATAAGATCATTTAATATTGATTCTGAATACATATTTAATAAGGAGAATGTTACATATTCTTCCCCAAAAATATAATGTGAAAAATACAAATAAATTTTTGTTTTTGTTTATAAATATTTAATATAAGACTAATAGAACAACACAGTTATTTTATTTTTATTCTTTTATGTAAGGTTATTGTAATTTCTTGATTTGGAGGATAATTCCCTTTTAAATATACTTGCATCCACATATTTTTCAATATCTCAAAATATTTTTGCATTTGACAAATTGAGAATTGATAAATATTTTTATGTTATTAAAATCTGAGAAATAAGGTAGGAATAATATGAATATAAAAAATCAATCAATTATAAAAATAGATCTAGCTGTCGATATGTTTGAAATTACCGGTTTACGTTGGATTTTAAAAATATTTATTAAAGTAATATTTATTAAAATAGTAAATATTAAAAATATTTATTAAAATAGTAAATATTAAAAATATTTATTAAAATAATAAATATTAGGGGCCTTTATCTCAGTTGTCTTCTCTACTTTCACATAATAGCTGTGACTGTGATTGTTTCACTTTCTGTATTTAGTAACTTTAGCAGAGTTACAAGTTTTAAAGAATTTAAATATTAATAACTTTCAAATGGTTTCTTTTAGAATTCATAAAATGCTTGCGAATTTAAGAGTAGTTAATAAGATTAACTGTTACATGTGATTGCTAACACTATTCAAAACGTCAAAAGTCTCTCATGAAGCTTCGAAGTATCTCCAAAGCCTCTGATTTTCTTTCCTTCTATTCGATCATCATGTTAAATTTTAAAACCTTTGTGATGAATGTATTCAACAATTATATGTGTTTATTTCACACCACTGCTCGAGCTTATATATATATATATCATTATTTATTGCAAAGATTTGTAAAAACAATGCAATAGCACTTAAAGATCCTACGTAGCTTTTATAATTAAAAATTGAAACAATAATATCTTTTATATTACTGTTTTCACGTTACATTTGAATGATAACTTTTAAGCTCAACAAGTAATAGACTTACTTTGTCGATATTAAAATAAAATTTGCTTTTAGAAGTCTACAGCTTGTATTTTGTTGTAAAATAATTAATACTGCACAAAATATTCTTAAGCTTTACAAAATACTTCTTTGCTAAGAAATATTCTCTCATTAAAAGCCTACATTCATAATAAGACTTAATGAGCCTATTGGTTTTAATAATAAGAATCTAAAATTATGAACTCTACGTTGTTTTAGTTAAAGAAAAATTGCGTTAGACTTCCCAAGTCTAAAGTTAGACATTTCAAGTCTAAAGTTTAATTCTCTAAGAAAAATTGCTTTAGATTTCCCAAGTCTAAAGTTAGACATTTCAAGTCTAAAGTTTAATTATCTAAGAAAATTGTGTTAGACTTCCCAAGTCTAAAGTTAGACATTTCAAGTCTAAAGTTTAATTCTCTAAGAAAAATTGTGTTAGACTTCCCAAGTCTAAAGTTAGACATTTCAAGTCTAAAGTTTAATTCTCTAATGCTGATTGTCTAAGCGTTTTATTAAGAATATCACAAATATCTCAAAATAAGAACCTCAGTATTAGCAATTATAAAATATTAAAAATTAACATTTCGTTTTCTATTGGTTAATCACAAAGTAAATTTGACATTGATGTTAATAATTATGATGTAGTTAGGGTATGATTAAAAATATAGTTGTATATGTTACGGAAATCAAATTCTTTAAAATATGTTGCATTCTAAGTGAAATATTAAGCTGGTTCTATTTTGTTTGAATAACAAAATAACATAAAGATTGAGTTAGACAAGGTGATGAATTTTAATTTCAGTTTAGACAAATTAATGAGACTATGTTCAGATTAATAACAGACTGAACAGATAAGAAATTGAATGTTAAATTTTGAATCTAGCCATATCATCTAAAAGAAGTTTTTGGGTTACATCAGATAAAGGATATTACTATAGACTAAATTCTAAACAGCTTAGATAGAAAAAGCAAAATAAGGGCAATATAAGACCTACATTTGTCATGTACAGTAAGTATGATTAAACTCAGATTATTCCAAGCAAAAGCTAGATAACATTTGGATTAAATCAGATATTGGGAGAAAAGTCACATTTAAATCGGATAGATGAAATTAATGGCAATGTAAAATTTTCATTGGGAGAAAAAAAAGCAAAGGCAGATTAAAAAAATTCTTTGATCTGAAAGATGAAATTAAGGCAATTAATACTTTCACCATTTTAAATAAGCAAAGCTGGATTAAAAAGAAAGGAAAGGCAGATTTAAATATTCTTTGATCTGAAAGATGAAATTAAGACAATAAATACTTTTATCGTTTTAAAAAAGCAAAGCCAGATTAAAAAGAAAGTAAAGTCAGATTTAAACATTCTTTGATCTGAAAGATGAAATTAAGGCAATAAATACTTTCACTGTTTTAAATAAGGAAATCCAGATTTAAACATTCTTTGATCTGAAAGATGAAATAAAGGTAATATAAACTTTCGTTTCAAATACGCAAGGTCAAATTAAAAAGAAATGAAAGACAGATTTAAATATTCTTTGATCTGAAAGATGAAATTAAGACAATAAATACTTTCACCGTTTTAAATAAGCAAAGCCAAATTAAAAAGAAAGTAAAGTCAGATTCTAAATATTCTTTGATCTGAAAGATGAAATAAAAGTAATATAA
>SEYY01021423.1:20000-35000 GCA_009176605.1 Armadillidium nasatum | reverse complement strand
AGCATGAATTCAATGTGAAGGCGGTTACGGATGGTTAGCATGGTTGAATGCGGATGCAGATGCGGATGGTCAGCATGGATTCAGTGTGAAGGCGGTTATGGATGGTTAGCATGACCGCTAATTAAATCTGCATATATTATATATATATATATATATATATATATATATATATATATATATATATATATATATATATATATATATATATATATATATATATATATATATATATATATATATATATATATATATATATTATTTTTGCTTAAAGTTTATAGAAATATGACAACAATGTAATAACATACGGAATGTCTGGAACATTATTAGATTTAATAAATTATTTCGATAATTTATGATGCCTATGTGCATACGAATTACGAGTTGCGTTTTTAAACAATAAGTTGAATGTTATATACATTCGGATCTTAACATTTTATGAAGATATGTATAATATATGTTAATAAAGATGTTATGTATCTTTAATAGATATATAATGAATATAAAGTACAATAGCAGAAAAGAAAATTTGAACAATAAAAAGGAAGAAAATAAAAGAAACAGACAGAACGTTCCACGAAGGATTCCAAATATGGACGTTTTGAGTTTCCAGAAATAGTTGCCACACATTTCTAGACAACTTAATGAAATTATTACCACAAACTTCTAGACAACTAAATTAAAAAACGTTGCAAGCGCCGTCAACTTTAAATAATAAATGTATTTGAAAAAAAAAGCAAATTCAATAAAAAGATTATACAAAAAGTAAGTTTTAAATGTTATAAAAAACACCTTTATTTAAATTATAAGAAATAACAGGTTTGTGACGTCATACTGTACACACGTTTGCTTTAAATAAAAAAAAGTGCATCGAAAACCTCCAGGACAGAACAAAATACAAGAATAGGTCTGCCAGAGAATATATAATATATATATATATATATATATATATATATATATATATATATATATATATATATATATATATATATATATATATATATATATATAATATATATATATATATATATATATATATATATATATATATATATATATATATATATATATATATATTATATATATAATATATATTTTTCTCTATATTACAAATTTTTTTTGATGTTTAGGGGCAATATTTCTTAGAGATTAGGGCATGTCGTTTATATAAATATAGAATATATAGACAAAGATGTTCACTGCGAGAATAAGCTTTTTGAGAAAAATTGTTTCTCCCACATAACGAAATATGTTGAACTCGTTTCAAGCTTCTAAGAATATTTAGTTTTAAAGTTACACTGCCAGAGCTTTCTAAGTTGTAAAGACTATTTAATTAAATAGTAACACGAAATCCTCTGCTATTAGGAAATCTTTTTTTATATTTGCTAACCATGGTATATTCAAAATATCTCCAAAATTAGGATATCAACTTTTGGATGGCAACATCTATTTTGAAAGATGAAAGTTTTATTTTTTTTTTTTTTACATTCGCTTGAGAGGACTGATTTTTTACGCTAAAAAAAGCTAAAATGTAAGAAGTAGATCTGTAAAACTCGCTGCTGTCCCCCAAGGTTGAAGTGAATGTCTTTTAGAACTTGATGTTTTTATAAAATATTAAATGAGGCCTATTTTACCTTAAGGTTTCTCTTATTTGGATGTTTGGGTGTGGAATTTTTAACTCTGAACCAACGGCTAGAGCTAATTGACTGTCTTGACTGTAGACTAAGGTGACCGTCCCGATTTATTTAGAGGATAAATTGGGACGGATAATAGTATTTTATCCAACTTTTGTTTAAATTAGATAGCAAAAATGTATTTTTTTATTTATTTATTTAATTTTTTTTGTAGAATGTCCTTAAAACTAATAAACCATATGACTTGTTTTTGAGATCCTTAAATCCCCACAATATCCTTTGATATCCATAAATATTACGAAAACTACTAAACGTACGTTAAAAAGGATAACATTTTTGGAATCCTTGGCGAATTTTGAGTAAGAAAATTGTAAAAAATGTGAAAATAAGTGTTAAAAAAAAAAAAAAAAAATAGGAAAATGGCTTTTGTACGATATTTTGTTAAATAATTTAGCGTATTGAAAAATTAACTTTTAGTGCAACTTAACCTAACCTAACCTAACAACCTCTCTCTCCCTCTCTCAGAAGACAAAGTGCCAGACGTACGGTTTTGTAAAGTGTATTAAATAACCATAATTTAGGTACGTATTAAAATTATTATAAGATTTTTTTTTATTTCCCAATTTTTCTTACTCAAAATTCGCCAAGGATTTCAAAAATATAATCCTTTTTAACATACGTTTCGTAGTTTTAGTAATATCAATGAATATCAAGGTAAACTCTGGCCACCTTACCTGAAATCTCCACAATTATATTATATTCAGGGCCCACAATTATATTATATTAAATCCCACAATATCCCTACCTTATATCCCCACACCTACCTTAAATCCCTACAATATACCTACCTTAAGAGCTTTATAATAGAGAAGATACTGATTAACGGTTATGCACATACCCACAAAAATCCCCACAATATTCCCACCATAAGGGCTTTCTCATGGGCAAAAATTAACGGTGATCCACATACCCACAAAACTTCCGACAATACACCCAATATAAGGAATTTCTAATAACAAGATATTGTTCAACACTGATCCAAATGCCCACAATACCCACAATATACTCACCTTAAGGGCTTTCTGATGGCAAGATATCGATCAACGCTTATCCACATAAAGGTGCACAACTGGGCAAACCAAAGGGTCACTTCTAGGTAGCCAGCCATGTCACAGATTACTGCCCCGTATACCCAGCGTTGCACTAAGGCAGGATAAACGCTCAAGGGTACAACCACAACACCAGCTACTAAATCTGCTACCCCAAGTGACATCAAGTAGTACATTATGACATCCTTGGGACCTGAAACAGGATGATATATATATATATATATATATATATATATATATATATATATATATATATATATATATATATATATATATATATATATATATATATATATATATATATATATATATATATATATATATATATATATATATATATATATATATATATATATATATATATATATATATATATATATATATATATATATATATATATATATATATATATATATATATATATATATATATATATAATGAAGAATAGAGAAACAAGTAATGGTTATGAAGCAGAAAATTATTTAATTCCGGATCCGGCTTCGATCCTGATTCCTATTCCGGCTCCAGCTTCGACTCTGACCACGAATCCAGCTCCGATCCTGAGTCTTGCCCCAACTCGGGATTCAGCTCCAGCTCCGATCCAGACTCTGGTCCCGATTTTGGCTCCCATTCCGACCCTGAATTCCGACTCCTGTTCCCGTCTAGGACTCCAGCTCCGGCTCCAATTCTGGCTCCAACTCCAGCTCCAGTTCTGACTAGCTCCAGCTCCGGCTCTAATTCCGGCCTTGAATCCGATTGAAACTCCGGCACCTCTAACTCCGGTTTTATACATTCAATGTGGAAATATTTATGTAAGAAAGATAAAATAATAATAATAATAATAATAATAATAATAATAATAATAATAATAATAATAATAATAATAATTTAATAATAATAAATATATAATATAATTTTATTTTTAAATTTTTTTTTTTTTTTTTGATTACAAAATAAATAAATAAATAAAAGCATATATATATATATATATATATATATATATATATATATATATATTATATATATATATATATATATATATATATATATATATATATATATATATATATATATATATATATATATATATATATATATATATATATATATATATATATATATATATATATATATATATATATATATATATATATATATATATATATATATATATATATATATATGTGTGTGTGTGTGTGTGTGCATTTGTTTGTGTTTGTTTTTATGTACATTTGTAACGTAAAAATAAAAATAAAATAAATAAATAATAAAATAAAATAAAGTTAATAAAAATAAAAATAGGTAAAATAAAAAAAAATAATAAAAATAAAATAAATAAAAAAATAAAATAAAAAATAATAAAATAAAAAAATAAAATAAAATAAAATAATGAAACAAAATAATAAAAAAAAAATAAAAAAATAATAAAATGAATAAAAATGCAAAAAAATAAAATACAAATAAAATAAAAAATGAATATAAATAAGAAAAATGAATATAAAAAAATTAAAAAACAAAAAAAGACGTAAGAAAAATGAAGATGAAAATGTAAGAAAATAGTAAAGAAAAAGAAAGAAACCAGATGAAAAGAAAAAGGTAGAGAAAGAAAGAGAAAGATGATATGAAAAAGATAGGTATAATAAAAGATAATATAAATGATAATAAATAGTAATGTTGAGAAAGAAAAAGAAAACATATGATAAGGAAAGGTAGATATTATGAAAAATAGATAATATAAAGAAAATAGGAATGTGAAGAAAACAAAAGAAAGAAACTAAATGAAAAAGAAAAGGTAGAGAAAGAAAGAGAAAAGAGATGATATGAAAAAGATAGGTATAATAAAAGGTAATATAAAAGAAAATATATAGTAATGTTGAGAAATAAAAAGAAAACAGATGATAAGGAAAAGGTAGAGATTACGAAATATAATATAAAGATAAGAAAATAGGAATGTGGAGAAAGGAAAAGAAAGAAACCAAATGAAAAGGAAAAGTTAGAGAAAGAAAGAGAAAAGAGATTATATGAAAAAGATAGGCATAATGAAAGATCATATAAAGATAATAAGTAGGAATGTTTGAGAAAGAAAAAGAAAACGGATGATAAGGAAAAGGTAGAGATTATGAAAGATAATATAAAGATAAGAAAATAGAAATGTGGAGAAAGAAACAGAAAGAAACCAAATGAAAAGGAAAAGGCAGAGAAAGAAAGAGAAAAGAGATGGTAAGGAAAAGTTAGAAATGATAAAATATAATAAAAAGATAATATAAAGGTATGTTAAGAAAGAAAAAGAAAAGAGATGATAGAGATAATGAAAGATAATATAAAAATAATGAAATAGGAATGTTGAGAAAGAAAAAGAAAAAAAACAGATGAAAAGGAAAAGGCTGAGAAAGAAAAAGAAAACAGATGATAATGAAAAGGTAGATAATAAAAGAACATATAAAGATAATAAATATAAATATGGAGAAAGAAAAAGAAATAAACCAGATGAAAAGGGAAAGGTAGAGAAAAAAGAAAAGAGATGATATGAAAAGATAGATTTAATGAAAGATAATCTAGAGATAATAAATAGGAATGTTGAAAAAGAAAACGAAAACAGGCGATAAGGAAAAGGTAGAGATAATGAAAGCTAATAAAATGGGAATGTTGAGAAAGAAAAAGAAAAGAGATGGGAAGGAAAAGATAGGAATAATAAAAGATAATATAAAGATAATTAGAAATGTTGAGAAAGAAAAAGAAAACAGATGATAAGGAAAAGGTAGAGATAATGAAAGATAATATAAAGATAATAAATAGAAATGTGAAGAAAGAAAAAAAAGAAACCAGATGAAAAGGAAAAGGTAGAGAAAGAAAAAGAAAACATAAGGAAAATGTAAAGATAATGAAAGATAATATAAAGATAATAAAATAGTTATGTTGAGAATGAAAAGAAAAAAAGAGATGATAAGGAAAATGTAGAGATAATTAAAGATAATATAAAGATAATAAATAGGAATGTTGATAAAGAAAATGAAAACAGGTGATAAGGAAAAGGCAGAGATAATGAAAGATAATATAAAGATAATAAATAGGAATGTGGAAGAAAGGAAAAAAAAACAGATGAAAAGAAAAAAAGGTAGAGAAAGAAAATGAAAACAGATAATAAGGAAAAGGTAGAGATAATTAAAGATAAAATAAAGATAATTAACAGGAATGTTGAGGAAGAAAAATAAAACAGATGATAAGGAAAATGTAGAGATAATAGAAGATAATATAAAGATAATAAATTGGAATGTTGATAAAGAAAATGAAAACAGGTGATAAGGAAAAAGCAGAGAATAAAAAGATAATATAAAGATAATAAACAGGAATGTCGAGGAAGAAAAATAAAACAGATGATAAGAGAAAGGTAGAGATAATAAAAGATAATAAATAAGAATTTTGAGAATGAAAAAGAAAACATGATAAGGAAAAGGTAGAGATAATAAAAGATAATATAAAGATAATAAAGAAGAAATGTTGAGAAAGAAAAAGTAAACAGATGATAAGAAAAAGGTAGAGATAATAAAAGATAATATAAAGATAATAAAGTAGAAATATTGAGAAAGAAAAAGAAAACAGATGATAAGTAAAAGGTAGAGATAATAAAAGATAATATAATAGGAATATTGAGAAAGAAAAAGAAAACAGATGATAAGAAAAAGGTAGAGATAATAAAAGATAATATAAAGATAATAAATAGGAATGTTGAGGAAGAAAAAGAAAACAGATGAGAAGGAAAAGGTAGAGATAATAAAAGATAATATAAAGATAATAAAGTAGAAATGTTGAGAAAGAAAAAGTAAACAGATGATAAGGAAAACGGTAGAGATAATAAAAGATAATAAAATAGGAATATTGAGAAAGAAAATGGAAACAAATGATAAGAAAAATTCAAAAAATGCAATTTAAGAGAAAAAGCTATTTAGCGTTTAGGCGATTCAGTGATGCCATTTCGTTGTTAAGACAATTCAGTGCCAGTGCCACAACGTGCCATAGTGCCACAGTGCCATTCTGGGAAATTACATCTTACATTCAATCTTTTCATTTCACTTTATAGATTAGGCCGAAAATGAATAAATTTTTGTTTTTGTTTTTAGATTTCGTTCGGATTAATTAAAATTAAAAAATTTAAAAAAAGATAATTAAAATCTTCATTTCTGTAGTAATTAAATTTGGATTAAATTTTAATTAAAAATAGGAATTTCATTTTATATTAGTAATTTAGCTTATTTCTTGGCTCATTTAAGAAATAAATCAATGTCTACAAGTTCCAATGTTGACTTAAGACACAAAATACAGTCAAATCTCGTCAGATCTTTAAAACTGGTCAAATAATACAGTCAAATCTCGTCAAATCTGATAAAATCTCGTCAGATTTTAAATACTAGTCATATAATACAGTCAAATCTCGTCACATCTTAAAAACGGTCAAATAATAGTCAAATCTCTTCAAATCTGATAAAATCTTGTCAGATCTTAAAAACTGGTCAAATATTAATTAAATCTCGTCAAATCTGATAAAATCTCGTCAGATCTTAAAAACTGGTCAAATAATACAGTCAAATATCGTCAAATCTGATAAAATCTCGTCAAACTTCGTTAGATCTTAAAAACTGGTCAAATAGTAGATTAAATTCACAGAAAATACCACAAATATACCAATACCTTTAATATTATAGTTTTAAAAACGTTTGCTACCTAGTCTATTTAATCCAGTGGTTTTCACCTAGAAGGGTAACGGATAAGAATGAAAACTCAGTTCTCCTCAAAGGAGGTGGCATTGCGATAAAAAAGGATAAGAATGTTTGGAAAGCCGAGATATGCACACCAGCTCAGTTCTCCTCAAAGGAGGAGGGTTGCGACAAATAAAGGATAAGAATGTTTGGAATGCTGAGAGACACACACCAGTTCAGTTCTTCTCAAAGGAGGATGCATTGCGACAAATAAAGGATAAGAATGTTTGGAAATCTGAGATACACACACCAGCTCAGTTCTCCTCAAAGGAGGATGCATTGCGACAAATAAAGGATAAGAATGTTTGGAAATCTCAGATACACACACAAGCTCATTTCTCCTCAAAGGAGGAGGCATTGCAACTAGTAACGGATAAGAATGTTTGGAAAGCTGAGATACACACACTAGCTCAATTCTCCTCAAAGGAGGAGACACTGGGACTACAGAGTTAAAAAGAATTAAATTTCTTGTAAATTGTAATAGCTATAATATTTGGAGTGATACAACAATTCAATTTCTGCAAAAAAAAAAAAAAAAAAAAAAGAAAAAAAAATGAAGAGTGAGCTAGAGCAGTTGATGAGGGGTAAGGAGATAGATAGATCAACAGATAGATTGATAGATAAATAGATAGATAGATTAGATAGAGCTAAGCAGTTGATGAGGGGTAAGGATATATATATATATATATATATATATATATATATATATATATATATATATATATATATATATATATATATATATATATATATATATATATATATATATATATATATAGATAAATAGAGCTAAGCGGTTGATGAAGGGTAAGGAGATAAATACATAGATAAATAAATAGATAGACAGAGAGATAGAGCTAATCAGTTAATGAGAGGTAAGGAGATAGATAGATAGAAAGATAGAGCTAAGCAATTGATGAGGGGTAAGGATAGATAGATAGATAGATAGATAGATAGATAGATAGATAGAAAGTCTTAGATTCAACCACTCATTCAAGAAAAATTGTGTAAATAGAACCACTTCCGAAAGGTGACTCAAATTCCAATACAAAAATTTTTGGGGGTGACCCAGAACACCTAAACTCTTTGAAACTTGTTACTGATAGAGGCAATTTAGTTCATTCAAGAATTATGGCTGGAAAAGGAAATACCAAGAGTATTAGAGACAGACGCAAGTCCGAGTAAGTGTTTTGTGAAAAGCATAGAAAGATGAAGGAAATTATTGTTTCTTTGTCCATTTAAAGCAACTACATTTTCTCTACCTTTTTTTTTGTCAATTTAAAACAATTACATTTTCTCAACCTTAATTAGAATTACCAGAATAATCAGAGATCAGCACATCCATAGTTGCATTATAGTCAGGTATTTGCGAATATGTGGGAGGTCACTCAAAATAAAAATAGTAATAAATGGTGAAGTCATGGCCATTAGAATGAATAGTTGAAGAAATAACCTATAACTTGGTCAGAAATAACATATAACTCAATTTCTCTGACTAAGAACCACACTCCTCGAATAGGACTCTGCCCGTAAGCGAGGGTAATAACTTTAAAAAAAAAAAAGCTGATAGTTATTAATGAAAAAAAGGAGAAGGAAATTGAACAACTCCTTGAAAGATTTATAAGATGAAGGAACATGTCTACAACAGATATATTAAGAAAGAGAAGAAGAAAAAAAGAAAAGAACATTAGTGTAACAGTGTAAATTTTTGGAGCATCCATGGCCAATTCATCTGAGAAAGGCGATAAGCCTTTTATGAGACCTTTTATTATCTACTTCTTATTAACAGTTTACATTTAAAGAGAGAATGTTGTTGGATACAGGTGCTCAAATTAGGTAAGGTATTTTTTTTTAACAAATAAATTTATAAAATTTACAAAATAAATTCAAGATTTATATCTAATATTGATTTTTAAATATTTACAATACATCTCACCTCTTACGTCAGGCAAAAGAAAAATATAATTCACTACTTTTTGTCTAGAAACAGAAAATTCTATTTACAAATGAGAGAATCAGAGTTATCAGTATTTTCCTGATTTGAATTTTTGCTTGTATTAGCTTCAGAATATGCTTAAAAATGCCAAATTTTCAATATTTTTAATTAACCTGAAATATTTTTAGCATAGTCTTTTCCAGCTGGCTATTAACCATGAAAATTTTTCGGGAGGATGGGTGGTTCCAATTAGCCTCAAGAGAAGGACTCGAACTCCTCCCTAGTTGCGCCATTGTAAAAGGGTAGGTAGCAAAAGAAGAAATTTTAAAAGCATAAGTTTTGTGCCAAACTGTATTCAAAACTATAAATCTTGTGCAAAACTGTATTCATAAACTATAAAGTTTGTGCAAAACTGTATTCAAAATTTCCGTAAGGAAGGAAATATCACTAGTCAAACGTTTGTAAGGGAAGACAAACTGACAAAATTAAAAGATTTTAAAGGATCGGTTGCTAATTTTCATGCTAATCATACAATCAAAAACTATAGAGGGAACAGATGTTAAAGTAGTGAGGCAATTGGTAGAAGATAAAGAAAAAATCCCTGGTACTCCACACTGAAATAGTGAAACACTCTGTACAGAAAGAAAAGGTCGAAGTCGATGGACAAGAAAACAACTCTACAACAAGTTTAGGGAATCACTGTAGTAATATAGTCAAGACTATATGCCTTTCTAGTGCTAAGTTCAGCGAGAGATCATGAATTATCTTTAGAGAATTGCATTGTTAAGTATAAATGAATTAGAGGGGGTGGAAAAAAAAGAATAGCATATGAAGTGAAATTTGATGGAAAAGTATGAGTGATGAGTTTATTTTAGAAGAAGGTTAGACAGTGGCAATGTCATCTCAAGAAACGAATTGAGAGAATGAGGGAGAATCAAAGTTGTAGCTGACAGAAAGAGTAAAAAGAAAAACAGAAAATTTTATCGCATTTAACTAAGTAGAAGAGTTTATATTTTAAATGTATGTTTCCATGCCAGGGAGAAAACACATTATTTATAAGGTTAGCCTACATCATCATTCCCAAACTGGGGTTCACATAGACCCCCCTAGGGGACCACAGAAGCTTTGAGAGGGTCCTCATAAATAAATGCATATTTCTGGGGTCTATAATATGAGCTAAACCTTAGCTATATGAGTATATGGTGGTCCACATACGTAAAGTTAGGGCTCAAGGGGTCCACATGAACCCCTATGGGACCACAGAAACTTTGAGGGAATTCTCAAGGAAAATTTTTTTCTCGGGGTCCATAATGTGAGCTAAGCCTTAGTATGAGTGTACGGTTGTTCATGTAAAGTTAGAACTCAGGAGATTTACAAACAAAAAAAAAGGGTTGGCAATCCCTGGCCTACACGTAAGGGCGCATCCTCTTAACAGTAAGCATTTCGAGGAAAGACAAAACAATTGAACTGGCCACCTCGTAAATGCCAAAAACGTTTCCTCGCAAAAGACAGGGACTCTTTTCACGAAAGACTTGTGAAAATTGAATAGGAAACAAAGATAAAATATTGAACGACAAATAATTTAATAATATGAAGAGAAAGATTGGAAGTTGAGACTATCAAGAATAATAGTTGAGAGTTTCATAAACTGATTAAAAGTTGTCTATGTACAAAGACTGACTGGCCAATCCACCAACTGTGTCTAATAAACTTCACAAAAACTTTTTTTTTTACACATCACCACCACTCACGGGCATAGCCCTATTCAAGGAGGGGGTGTCAGAAAAATAAAAGTAAAGTAGAAGAATAAAAACAATAAAAATAATAATAACAATAATAATTAAAGATAAAAACGAACCCTGTAGGACCCATCTAACGCAAATTTCTTAGGTGTGCGCAGCCGCGGGCCTTAAAGAAATTGAGATTAAATTCGGCAGGAAATACAGAAGATGGGAGAGAATTCCACAGAACAGATGTGTCAGGAAAAAAAGAGGCACCACAGCGGACAAGCCTGGAGTTGCCTATGTCCAAGCAAAATTGATGTGCAGACAATGCACCCCTTGTGCTACGAGGACGACGTAAAGGTGGAGGTATATGGGTGGATAGTTCCCTCGAGCATTTGCCGCTGTAGTACCTATAGAAAAGAGACAAGGCACCAACGTCGCGTCTCAAAGATAGAGAGTCAAGTGAGTTAGAAAGAGCGGAACAGTTTATAAGTCTTTTAGCCTTTGACTCAACCTTACCCAAAAGACGGGTGAAACCTGAGCCACACCAGATATGAGAGCAGTACTCCATACAAGGGCGGATGAGACCCTTGTATAATTGGAGTAACTGCGAGGAAGAAAAAAATTCTCGCAGTCTAAACAGAACTCCCAGCTTCTTTGAGGCTGCCCTAGCAACCATTGTGATATGAGGTTTCCAAGACATTTTTTTGTTTATGTGAAGACCAAGGATGTTTATATTGTCGACAGGAGAGATGGGGGAACCATCGAAAGAAATAGGAAAGTTAGGAGGTGTCTTTGAGAGGGAGATTTCTAGAGGTTGAGTACTGTTTACAGTATTCAATGAAACAACCAAGAACTATGATTTCAGAAAAGGATTAATAGATAAAAAAAAATGCGTAGTTTTAAGTTTCACTCAATCCATATATGAAGTCTTTTAAAAACAGGTATACAAGAATAAACATTATAGAAACAATGAGAGGTAATTATAATACTAGTGGTGATTATATATTTTTAAATCAGTAGATTACAAAACATTAATTTGCCTTACTAATATTAGGACGTACCTCCTGATGTGGGGATAGAATAATAATAATAATAATAATAATAATAATAATAATAATAATAATAATAATAATAATAATAATAATAATAATAATAATAATAATGCTTGCTCTTCAAGTAATTTGCAAGATAGTTCAACAAAAAACAATAATATATTAATGATAAAGTAATAATTATAATAATAATAATAAGTGAAAGCTTACCTGGCATTGTAATAAATGTTGCTAGAACAATAATATTACTAATAATGATTGCTACACCAATTACTAAGATCACAGCTGCTTGCGCCAGGCTTTCTACTCCAATCTGAGCGCCTCCAGCCATCATGATGAGCTCTCCACCTCCATATCCTGCTGCTCCAAAAGCTCCCATATAACCATTTTCGTAACCACCGCCGAAGTCTCCTACTCCATAACTGGCACCATAGGCTCCGTCAAAGCCCCCTTTGTATCCTAATAGATGGGGAGGAGGTGGTGGCTCCTCTCCGTAAGGTACATCGAGAAGATCGATAGCATCCTGTGGCACTTCTCCTAGGACATTTGATGAAGTACTCTGGAGGGGAAGACTTGAAGATTCTTCTCCACTGAGCATTTTCCAGTTCAACTTTTAGAAGAGTTTTGAAATCTTAAAATTAACGGTGCTATTGAGATGTTTGACTGATGGTGTTGACAAACTGTAGAACAACGTTCAGCTTGCAATGTAAATGTCTGGCGCAAATACTTTTAATATTTAACAGAAGGGTGCGCATGAGCATTATCCACAACTGTAAACCACAATGGAGGGGACCTCAGAGTGAACTCTAAGAAATTATTTTCAGGAAAAGAAGAATTTTCGCTGACTTCAGCGAAAAAGAGAGAAAATTTGCGTTTTGGAAGGGGTCACGCACCCTGAGCAAAGGTCACATGCCCTAAGCAGAGAACACTCAGGAGGTCATACACTGCCTGCGTTATCTGGAAGATGAACTGAAATAACAAAAATGGGCATCTTTATTGAGTCCTTCCTTCAAATATGTCAGATGCAATGGCGGTGCCCTTGCGAACTCCTGAAGAATTCTAATGGCGAAGGACACCGGCTGTTGCATTTCGCTTCTCGAAAAGCGTTATCACATAATCTCTTCATATAATATATACATTTTCTGTTGAATTATTTCAATTTAAATCAAATTTAAATAAGTTACCCTTCACAATTCTTACTAAACACATTTATCTATAACATTTCTAAACTAATCAAAATGATATTTTAAAAACAGCAAATATCACTAATTATTATTATTATTATTATATTATTATTATTATTATTTAAATAATTGTCAGATAGACGGCTCCAATACTTAATAAAACACTGGTCACGGTACAGCTTAAATTTTAGCGCCGGTGCGGTGGTAGTTCAGCACAATTCCGATTTATGGACACAGTACGCTATCTTTTGTGAACAATAGTTGTCATAGTGGGTTTCTTTGGAGAGTTTTGACTTATAGTTTATTCTGGTGGACTATTTTCTTCTAGTTCTGCAAAAGATATATATATATATATATATATATATATATATATATATATATATATATATATATATATATATATATATATATATATATATATATATATATATATATATATATATATATATATATATATATACATGCTTTGATAATATTTCAAATTATTGCCGTTTTAGGCGCTTCTCACACCCACACACACCCTCGTCCGCTTCCATCCCCCAAGTTATAATTGCTGTTATTAATAATTATATTAATAATAACAGTAAGATTAATGTAAATATTATTATTATTAGTAGTTGTAGTGGCAATTGTAGTAGTAGTAGTATTAGATGTATTTATAATACTAAGCAGTATTATGAACTATTTCCATTGTTATAAATATAATAAAGATACATCTCAGATCTAAAAAGACGTTACCATGGCAACCATGTTAAAGGAAACTTACCTAAGCTAAGCCCTCGATTAATTTTTATAATAAAAAGTACACGTGACATGAGAATTTGCAGCTCCTCACCCTATATATATATATATATATATATATATATATATATATATATATATATATATATATATATATATATATATATTATATATATATATATATATATATATATATATATATATATATATATATATATATATACATATATATATATATATATATATATATATATATATATATATATATATATATATATATATATATATATATATATATATATATATATATATATATATATATATATATATATATAATATATATATATATATATATATATATATATATATATATATATATATATATATATATATATATATTCTTTCGTTAACATATATTAAATTTATATAATACTAGGCATTGTTTAATTTTATGAGCGTATAAATTTCTAAAAAGAATTATTGCTACTTTGGGGGGGTCTGTCCTGTCAACGCATTGTCGCAGCGCCCAAATGATGGCGCAAATCTATTCACAACTTAAGTTTAATTACTTCTACACACACACACACACTCACACACACACACACACACACGCACGCACGTACATACATACATATACACACACGTACATACACACACACATACATATATACGCGCGCACGCACGTACACTCACGCACATACACACCAAAGTTTTAAATTCAATTAAATTACATTAAACGTATGTTAAATTTATGTTAAATTAAATTAAAATTATTAAAAATTGAATTTTAAATATTTATTATCGTGTAGTTAAAGAAATATTTATAATTCATTTATTTATTTATCATTATTTATAACAGGTATAAT
>SEYY01021423.1:15000-17500 GCA_009176605.1 Armadillidium nasatum | reverse complement strand
GGGGAGAGAGATGTAAAGAATGTGTGTGAGAGGTAGATGGAGATAAAGAGTGGAGAGAGTGAGGGAGAGATGGAAATATTGCTTGTGTGTGAGAGAGATGGATGGAGATAAAAAGGGAGAAGAGGGTAGGTATAGGGTGAGAGAGAGAGAGATGTAAAGAATGTTTGTGTGTGAGAGAGGTAGATGGAGATAAAGAGTGGAGAGAGGGAGGGAGAGAGGAGAGAGAGATGTAAAGATTGTTGGTTTGTGAGAGATACATGTAGATAAAGAGGGGAGAGTGTTGAGAGAGGATAGAGAGAAATATAAAGATTATTTGTGTGTGAGAAAGATAGATGGAGATCAAGAGGGGAGAGGAGGGAGGAAGGGACAAAGGGGAGAGAGAAAAATGAAGAGATAAATGGAGATAAAGGGGGGAGAGGAGGGAGGGACAGAGGGGAGAGAGAGCTGTAATATTGTTTGTGTGTGAGAAATAGATGGGAATAAGAGAAAGGGACAGAGGGGATATAGAGAGAGATTGAGATAAAGAGGGGAGATGAGGGAGAGACAGAGGGGAGAGAGGGAGATGTAAAGATTGTTTGTGTGTGAGATAGATGAAGATAAAGAGGGGAGAGGGAGATGTAAAAATTGTTTATGCGTGAGATAGATGGAGATAAATAGAGGGTAAGGAGGAGAGGAGTAAAAGGGATAGAGGGAATGATGTAAAGAATGTTTGAGAAAGAGAAGAGAGAGAGAAGGAAGGATGGAGAGAAGAAGTCAAGACGAGAGAGAGAGAGAGAGAGAGAGAGAGAGAGAGAGAGAGAGAGAGAGAGAGAGAGAGAGAGAGAGAGAGAGAGAGAGAGAATGCAATAGAGATAAAGAGAGTTAAGCAAAGCAAAGATATAAGATAAAGAATGGATAATCAAGAAGAAAAGGAAAATAGAGAGAGAAGGAGAAAAAGAAATCAAATATTAAAAATAAAACATTCCTTCAAAGGAAAATTAGATAAAGATATTTTTTGAAATAGAAAATGAAACAAAATAATAATAATAATAATAATAATAATAATAATAATAATAATAATAATAATAATAATTATTACAATAATAATAATAATAATAATAATAATAATAATATACGTAAAGTAGGAATGATAGTAAAAATAATAATGATTATAACAAAACTAATACTAACAAGAAATGTCAAGTCATAATAAAAATTACCAGAAATATTGGTAATCTTTGATTTTTAATATTTATTTATTTATTTTTCAGTTACAAAATTCATACAAACAAATTATCGTATATTTAATATGTATTGATACAAAACTAAAAAAGGTTGCTAATGTGTGCCCAATTCGTGCTCTGAGCTTAAAAGTAATACTAGGAATGATAATGATAATAATAATAATAATAATAATAATAATAATAATAATAATAATAATAATAATATAATAATAATAATAATAATAATAATAATAATAATAATAATAATAATAATAAAAATAATAATAATAATGATAATGATAATAATAATATATAATAATAATAATAATAATAATAATAATAATAATAATAATAATAATAATAATAATAATAATAATAATAATAATAATAATAATAATAATAATAATAATAATAATAATAAAATAATAAAAATAATAATAATAATAATAATAATAATAATAATAAAAATAAATAAATAAAAGTAAGTAAGCAAGTTAAGTAAGGTATAGTATTAAAGTACATAAAATAAATAAAGATAAAAATAAAGAAGAATCTATGGTAGAATAGATAAACAAAGTAGATAAGTAGACAACCAGCAAAGACAGAAAGTAGACGGGTAGATAAAATAGGTAGGATAAAAAAGGTACATCCATAAGTATCTATAGATTCAATTAAATATTTATAGATAAGTAGATAGTTCTCAACTACCATGAGTAGATATGATAATTAAATAACTGTAACGGTAGATAAAAAGAAAAACAATATTGTGAGACAAATACCTAAAGTAGATAAAGTAGATGCAGTGAGCATGTCTGATAAAAATTTAATAAGGTAAACTCCCTGGTAAATAAAGTTGATAAAGCAAGTAGAATAATAATAATAATAATAATAAATAATAATAATAATAATAATAATAATAATAATAATAATAATAATAATAATAATCTTTAATCATTTATCCAGTTACAGAAATTATACAAAAAAAAATCGTATATTCATATGTATTAATACAAAACTAAAATGAGTTTCGTCCTTAATAATAATAATGATAATTATAATATAATAATTTAATAAATAAATATATAAAATATAATCAATAATTATAACTAATTAAATAATAAAAACTCTTTCATAATTACTTTCTCTTTAATAATTAAAATAAAAAATTGAATAAATAAAATAAATTTGAATTAAAATTTTTAAGAGTAACTAATATAAAAATAGAAAATAAGGAAAGAAATTGATTATAATGTAAAAAAATAAGAAAACAAATTAAAAAATATATATATAAATTCTTT
>SEYY01021423.1:5000-10000 GCA_009176605.1 Armadillidium nasatum | reverse complement strand
ATATATATATATATATATATATATATATATATATATTATATTAGGGATGGAGCGATATACCAAAATTTTTACCGATACCGATACCTAAAAATTACCCGATACCGATACCTAAAAATATGCCGATACTTGCCGATACTACTACCGATACCGATGCTTTACTCTTATCCAAAAATTTTGCCGATACCGATACTGAAAAGGTCGATACCGATACCGATACAGTATCGGAAAATATGACGATACTTGCCGATACCGATACCGATACTTCACTCCATCCCTAATATATATATATATATATATATATATATATATATATATATATATATAATATATATATAATATATATATATATATATATATATATATATATATATATATATATATATATAAATAAATAATAGAAAATATAGAAAATAAATTTATATATGCAGAAAACATAATTCAGCAAAGAAAATATATTAATAAATAGAATGAAAATATAGAAAATAATAAATATATAATATACAAAATATTGAAAATAAATTAATATATATATAATATAGAAAGAAAATATAGAATATAAAGACATATAAAAGGAAAATACAGAAAAATAATCAAATAAAGAAAATGTATTAATAAATAGATAGAAAATATAGGAAATAATTTAATACATACAATATAGAAAATATAGAAAATAAATTAAAATATATAATATAGAAAGAAAATATATTAAAATAGAAGTGAAATACATAAATAATTAAACAAAGAAAATATATTAATAAATAGAAAATATAGAAAATATTTTAATATGGATAATATAGAAAGAATAGAAACATGGCATGTTTTCAAGGTCATTAGTATAATTGGAAATAAATGTAAATAACGGAGAACTCGCTATTACCATTTCAGTAGAATTCTTATTATGTTTCATGAAAGATTGTCGTACTAATAGGAAAATAAGGAGAAATAGGAAAATAAGAAAAATAATGGGAAAAAATAGAAAGAAATAGGAAAATAGGAAAAAATAAAAATAAATCGGAAAAAAAAGAAAAATATTAGGAAAAAAAATGAAAATAAATCGGAAAATAGAAAAAATATTAGGAAAAATAAATAAAATAGAAAAATATTAGGAAAAATATAAAAATAAATCGGAAAATAGAAAAATATTAGGAAAAAAATAAATAATAAAATAGAAAAATATTAGAAAAAAAATAAATATAAATAGGAAAATAAGAAAAATAACAGGAAAATATAGAAAAAAAAATCGAAAAATAGGGTGAAAAATATTTGGAAAATTGGAAAAATATTTCGAAAAATTGGAAAGAAATTCGAAAAAAATATTAGTTAAAATTATAATTTACCTTTTTATAATTAAATTATAATTAAAATAAAATAAATTTTTTTTTTTAATTTTTTTATAAATATATTTAAAATAAAAATAAGAAAATATTAAAAAATACAAAAAAATATAGGAAAACAAAAATAGGGAAATAAAATATTAAAATATGAAAATATTGAAAAATAGGAAGAAATATTAAATGTGAAAAAAAATAATAAAACATATATATATATATATATATATATATATATATATATATATATATATATATATATATATATATATATATATATATATATATATATATATATATATATAATATATATATATATATATATATATATATATATATATATATATATATATAATATATATATATATATCAAATATATATTACTATTGAAATCTGATTACTTTTCAAATCTAAATATTGATCAACTTTATAGACACTGATCAAATCTAAATACTGGTCAACTCTAAAGACAGATTGATCAAATCTACATACTTTTCAATTCTAAAGATACACTGATCAAATCTACATACTGGTAAACTCTAATGATAAACTGATCAGATCTACATACTTGTCAACTCTAAAGATAGATTGATCAAATCTACATACTGGTCAACTCTAATGATACACTGATCAGATCTACATATATGTCAACTCTAAAGATACACTGATCAAATCTATATACTGGTGAACTCTAAAGATACACTGATCAAATCTACATACTGGTGAACTCTAATGATACACTGATCAAATCTACATACTGGTCAACTTTAAGGATACACTGATCAAATCTACATATTTGTCAACTCTAAGGATACACTGACCAAATCTACATACTGGTCAACTTTATAGACAAACTGATCAAATTTAAATACTGATAAAAAAAATCTGAATGCTTTTCAAATCTAAGTATGGTAAAATCAAAGTACTCATCAGTTCTGTCAATTTCTAATAATAAAAATTCTGACTAAACATCAGAGTTCTTGTAATTTTCTTTCCCCAAAATTGAACAATAGTTTTTTTTTCTTTTTGTACTTTTTTTTTGTTTTTTGTATATTTTTGTATATATTTTTAATATTTATTTATTTATTTTTTTTTAATTGGTTTCGTATCTTTAGATAATATCTGACCTTGTAGATTTCCAAAGATAAAAAGCTTGGTCATTATTGGTATACTCAATTCTGTGGTTAAAATTTTCCATACACTTTCAACTGCATAAAATACGTACTAAGTATTATAAAATTAAATCAATTAAAGTATGATAAACATCTATGGAGGAATAGGTTCACTTATTTTAATGCCTGGGGGAGGGAAAATGGGGGTCAAGCCCTTTCTAAAATAGAACGAATTTGGTTACTCAGAAAAGGTGTGGAATTAAAATGGCAACTTCTATAAGCTTACAAATACACAAGAATCGTACACACACACCAACACACAAATCTTAATGACCAAAATGCGGACGACAGAATTATTGTAATTTTTAAGGGGTGAGAGGTATACTACCATTAAAAAAATGAGGTGATGGAACCTCGTAAGTCTAAATAACTTCAAACACACAAACATAAAAAGTCACAGTTGCGTAAGTGAAAATTGTGTGATTTCGCATTTTTAAGTTGCATTTTCCTACAATACAGAATATGCAATAACTGTTAATGGTGAATCGTAACTCTCCGATTGGAAGGGGACCAAAATGGCCGAAAAGGGTAAAAATATCATAAAATGGACAACAAAGTCCCTTAAAAGGTCAGAAAGTCTCGTAAAATGCCAAATGTTCGGAAAAAAATGCCAAATGTTCGAGAAAAAAAAATGCCAAATGTTCAAAACGAAATGAGAAGACATATGTTTGTATCAGTTGCGAATAACGATTTAGGCTTTTTGGAATAAATTGCACAGCACCGTTCTAGCATTATACTTTTTTTTTTTTTTTTTTTTTTTTTGATAGGAGGGGGTTGAGGGGGAAGTCTTTATTTTATTTCTTTTTTTTTTTTTTTTTTTTTTTTTTTTTTTAAGATAAATGGCTTTTATATTTGGAAGTTTTCAAAACAATTGTTTTTCCCTTTTGAGGGGAAGATGGGTGTGGGGGGGAGGGGGTAGAATATGTGTAGGAGGAAAGAGAAGGAAAATTACTCCAAGCAATTACTTTACTAACAATTTTATCTTTGTATCAGGCTACATAATCTTGTTGTTTGTTGCTCATCTTCTTCTTTTTTATCATCATCTTTTTTCTTTTTCTTCTTTTATCATCATCTCCTTCTTCTTCTTTTCATTTTCTTTTTTTTCTTTTTTATCATCTTCCCTTTCTTCTTCTTTTATCTTCTTTTTTATCATCATCTTCTTTTTCTTCTTTTATCATAATCTTCTTCTCCTTCTTCTTCTTTTTATCATCATCTTCCCTTTCTTCTTCTTTTTAATCATCATCTCCTCCTTTTCTTTTTCTTCTTTTTTATCATCATTTTCTCTTTCTTCTCCTTTTTGTATTATTATTATTATTAACTGTAATTATTTCCCCAAGTTCAAAGAATCTGTAGTAATTATCCGGTGTAATGGCCGGATATACGCAATCGTAAATATATATATATATATATATATATATATATATATATATATATATATATATATATATATATATATATATATATATATATATATATATATATATATATATATATATATATATATATATATATATATATATATACAACTTTATCACGTGAAAAAAATTGCATAATAAACACAGATTAACATCTACATCCGTTTACACATCCGTGGAAGCCTAAGACCGGATATCCGTTTACGCATCCGTGGAGGCCTAAGACCGGATATCCGGATGTTTCACCATGACATAAGGTAAAAATAAATTATTGTAAAGTATACATTAAAATACATACTCTGACATCCAGATCCGCTTAGATATCCGTAAATATCCGACCAGATTTCCGATACCTCACAATGACACATAGCTACCGTAGGAGTCACTTAAAATACATACTCTGACATCCAGATCCGTTTAGATATCCGTAAATATCCGACCAGATTTCCGATACCACACTATGACACATGCAAGAAAAAGAAGCAGAATTATTCTACCAAGTTTTTTTTTAAGCATTAAAATGTCAATAAAGAAAGATCAATAATCGCATGCGAGCAAGATACATTCATACGAGGTTAAAACATGTGAACTTATTCGTGTGGACACGTTCATATGTGCGTAAATATGTGTATACACAATTAAGACGGTTTAACATTCATAAGAATGTGTATTTATAGAAAATACAGGTAGAGGTTCTGCTATTATTTACACATACCAAAAAGGAAAAGGTTTACATTAAAACGTAGCACCACAAGTTTTATTTATACATACCAAAAAAAGAAAAGGTTTACATTAAAACGTAGCACCACAAGTTTTATAAAACCTATTTTTTTATCTTTCTGATATGTGGGTTGTAATACTTGTCTATTTTACTGCTAATTGATAAGAAATTGTCATAGCCTCGCCAAACTGGTGAAGTTTAGGTTCTCTTTTAACAAAATATCTTAATAAAATTTATTTATTAAATTCTACAATTAGCGTCTCGGATTTTCTTCATATTGTCATGTTCTCAAAGATTATAGAATTCAAAATAGTTATTGTACAGGTACACCCTTATCAAATTGATATGTTCGGGCACATGATAT
>SEYY01021421.1:27500-69827 GCA_009176605.1 Armadillidium nasatum | reverse complement strand
AATTTTTTCATGTTTTGTTTTTATTTCTGATAAGCTTATGAAGAATGATTAACATAAAAATATTAAAGGTGTTCAGATTTACCAAAACCTTTGCAGACATAAATCTCTTGCTCACATCAATATTGTTGAACAAATATGGATTTACTGGCATCATTTATTGTTTTTTTTTTATTTATTTTTTATTTATTTTATTTATTTTTTTAGGGCTATGATACTTTTTTTTTATTGACTCTATCTCCAGCTCTGTCCAAAAAACTCTTAGAAACTTGCTCTACAATCTTATCATTCTAAGTAGCACAAAAATATCTTTTTGTTGCTGTCTAAAGAAACTACATGGTAATATTTATCTATATCACCATTGAAATGACTTTAATATTTTTTAATCAATAATAATCTTAGAGAGTTTTTTCTTAACAGGTTAATATTTAATTATTAGTATCATGCTTGTAGCTTTGACATCAAAACCTGTGATTGAAAAATTTTTGCGGCAGAAATATTTTTTCAGCAGTCTTTCAAAATTGATACCAGGTTGTTATAGAAAAGCTGAAACCCATAGCAAGCTATTATATTATAAATCTCTCTCTAGTACTCAGATTGATGAAGATTTTGTAAGAATATACAGATTTCCTCACATTACAAAGGCAAGAATTATATGCCGCTTGAAACTTTATCAGACTGCAACTACTGTTTGTGTGTTGCCTGTTCATGGATATTTTTACTGGATTGAAGAAGTTATTCCAGTTTCAATGACTTATACAGTCGGTGTTTGTTTGTTATCACTGACAATGCTCTCTGTTATGGGAGAATTTTTTAGAAAATTCATTGGTGCTATTTATTATAGTGAACAGCAGAATATGGTTAGAATTTCTCACCTATCATTTTTTGGGAAGAGGAAAGATATTAACGTTCCCCTTGAAGACCTTGTTCCCTTCTCAGAGTTAGATGATAATGTATCCGATATATATATTAGAATTAAACGCTATTCCACAGAAAAATTCAATCTCTTGCTTTGCTTAAGATTTGGAGGAATAGAAGATAAAAAATATTTTGCAACTGTTTTTGGGTTTGTTTGTTAAATGTGATACATTCATTCACTTAGTTGTTGTAAAGTATATTATTGATTGTAAAGAAAAACATTTAAAATATATATAAATTGTTTTGAAAAAATATCTTTCATGTACAGTTACAATTTTATTTAGGCAATTTTTGTCTTTGCTCATCTAAATTATCAAAAAAATGTAGGTAAATAATTTAGTTTTAAACTCAGATACAGTAAGAAGTGTAATTTTCAAGTTGGTTAATATATTTGGCATGTATTTCTTTTTAAATGTATATTTACATATTGCATTGTGTTTTAGTAACCAAAATTAAACCCAAACAAATGGATAATAAGTTGAATATTGCATTTGATGAAAAGGCTATTTTAAGGGGTGTGTATAAAAAACTTAATAACAAGTTGGGAAAAGATGTCAGTAAATTATCCTCATTAACATCATCTGTTTCTGAACTCAAGTCTTTACAAACTGAATTAGAACATAGGGTAAGTATTCATTGATTCTCCACTGATATGATGCTAATTTGAATTAGTTTGATAATGAAGAAGAGAGAAGATTGTTAGATTAATTATTTTGTTCCATTAATTGAACTAAAATGATCACTATCTTTATATGCAACAAGCAAGCCATTTGAAAGAAATGAATATTAAAAATTTTCTACTAATTGATTGATTACTATAAATTAATACTAATTAATAAATAAGCATTTATAATTTATACAGTAGTTATCAGATTTACTCCATAGTATTATTTACACATCTCATTTTATTTGATGACATCTTATATTCTATTATAATTGAATAAAATTTTTCTTACTTTAATTGGTTTGTAGACTAAAGAGTAGGGGTATATAGTTTTTGTTAAAATATTAATTGTTATCTTAATTCTTATTTTAAAAAGCAATCAACCTCAAAAAGTTTTCAATATCTTGAAACTAGTACTTTTACTTTATAAAAAAACATTAATTCATTAGGCAAATTTTATTTGTTCATGTTTTTATTTACTAATCACCAGGGTAAATATTTTTTTTAGCTTCTTTTTGCTACAAGTGAAGCACCAGATAAAATTTCTAAAGCAATTGTTGCAGCAGAAAAAGCTTTAAGAGAAAAAGAAACACTTCAAAACCAGCTGCAGTTGCTGCAACATGAGGTTAGTACACACACACAATATATATATATATATATACGCTTGTGTGTGCATGCATGCATGCATTTTTTTTTTTTTTTTTTTTTTTTTTTTCCCGAAAAATTCTGGGTCTTCCTTTTATGTCTTTCACCTGTGAAAGTGTTCAAGTCCTGAATGAAGACCCTGTATGTTGAGGTTGAAATGTCTCCCAATTAGGGACTGACAGTGGTTACCTAAAATTTGTAAAGAGGTCAAAAGCTCCCTAATTTTTAGTTAAGAAAATTATATATAATATTAATTGAGATTAATTTAATTATAAGGAAAGAGTAGAATAACCAATATTCATTTAAATTAATTATTACATGCTTTTTTTTTTTTTTTTTTTTTCAGAAAAAAAAAAATCAGAAAATTACAGATTTTGTATAATAAAAGTTTGGAAAAACTACAAAAAGTTTTGAAAAAAATATTTTTCTGATTCATGATAGTGTTTCAACAGCTTCACTTAGGTCATTAAAGTTTGAAAAAATGTAAGATATAAAATTATCACTGCCCTCTGTTCCTTAACCTTTCACTCCCATAAATTCTAAAACTTATAATGAAATGCCCTAGGAGATTCTGATAGTGAATAGTGATTTAAGTGAATGAATTGTTTATTTCCTCTTTTTATGTTGCTTTCATTTTGCCCCACCCAATATGTAATGAAGGAATTATGGAATTAAAATCTTAATTTTCTTATATTTTGTGTGATTTAATCCACCATTAATAAGTATAATTTGCTGTTAATCCCACTAGGTAAACTCCAGTTTTCCTTGAGTATTGGCTGGGACCGGGATCCCAGTTAGTCCATACCCCCAATATAATAGTTTTAGTGGTTTTATTATTTTACATCTACATAAGCACATTTTTTTAGTTTTATTTATATATATATATATATTATATATATATATATATATATATATATATATATATATATAATATATATATATATATTATATATATATATATATATATATATAATATATATATATATATATATATATATATATAAAGGTTAATGAGCTGCATCATCAGAAACAAGATTTGAAGTATGCCATTGAAAAAGAATCTTCAAGCCTAAATTTATTGGAAAAAACTGAGAAAGTTAAAGCGTATCAAAAATGGATTTCTTCCATTGAAGATCTAAGGTTAATTTAATCTCTATATTGTTTATATTTATTTTTGTATTTTAATGTGAATTAAATGAAGCAAAAACTGAATTGCTTTGAAGTAGTTCAAGGAAGCTCATAACTTGATGTTGTATATTTTAATTTATTATCCTTGTTTCAAGTTGTAAAAATTTTAAGAATCAAGAAGTAGAACTAAAATGTTTTAAAATTAGGAGATTTATTAATAACTTCTCCTGCCACTTATTATTGATCATAATATAATGTACATATTTTAGTTCTCAAATAGAAGCAAACTTTGAACAGAATAATGAAGATATTGTATTGCTTCATTATGAAAAACTGAAGGAATCAGCAGAATTACTGAGTGTGTCAGATTGTTTTCATTTGAAAAAATATACATGTGATATGATTCTCCATTGGCATAAAATTCTAGTAGCACGTTTAGAAGAGTAAGTTAAATTTTTTTCAATTATTATTATTATTATTGCTTAAGTTAATAATGGCTATCACCCTGGATCATATTAAATATAGCACATCCTTATATTTATTATGGAAAATTTTCCCTTCTATTAGTTAATATGATATATAAAAGTGTGTCAGTTTACTTGTTTATGCTTTTGAAATGTTTAAGATCAGTTGAGGAATGTAGATTCATATTTATTTTTTCTCTCCTATTGTTTTAAGTAATCCTAAATTTTTGATATTTTCTTCTTATGGAACTTGTATCAATTTTATTTCTCCTTAAATACTTACTTATTTCAAAGAAGGATATAAAATTTAGTTCAGCAAGCGAAAACTTAGCTAGAAAGGAAAGGTAATTAATATTTAATCTTTACCAATTCTTGAACACCCTTGACTTATCCACTTGTCCTATCTATAAATATGCCGTCTTTGCTCCTATTGCTAAGTCTGATCACAGACTTATTCTTTTAATTTTCACACTTTTTCTCCAATAACTTCATCCTGCCCTAAGCGTATCTTCTGGCAATTTATGGGCTGTCTTGGGAGGTTTTGCAATGTTTCTTTGATAAGTATCCTTGCAGAGACTTCTTTGTCCCTGAAGAAGCTTTGGTTTCTGCCTATTTGGTAGGGTTGTAATTGTTGATGAGATGAGCAGGTACATTCCTTCTTTGTCTCAATCTTTTTCTTTTCAAAATCCATGGTTCGATCTTGCTTTCTCTCTTGTTATTCAGGTTAGAGACATTGTGCATCGTGAGTTGTAGAATTCTCATACTCTTGTCACTCGCTAATTTTCATTCAGCCAGGAATAGTTACAGGGATATTTTGTTAATAGCAAAGTGGACTTTTACTGAATGAAAGTGTGATGATCTCCTAAGTTCTCTTACTGAAAAATCTTTCAGGCCTCTTGTTCTAACAATTACTGTGAATCTTCCATTCCTCCCCTTATTCACTATCATGGTTCTGTAGCTGATAATCCGACTGATAAGGCTAATCTCTATGGCATTCTGTTATCCTCTAATTCAACTCTGGATGACTCCAGCAATCCTCCTCCTCCTCCTCCTCTCAAATGTTCAATGTCTTTACCCGAGATCACATTTGATCAAGTGCAAGGGTTTATGAAATTCTCTCTCTCTCTCTCTCTCTCTCTCTCTCTCTCTCTCTCTCTCTCTCTCTCTCTCTCTCTCTCTCTCTCTCTCTCTCTCTCTCTCTCTCTCTCTCTCTCTCTCTCTCTCTCTCTCTCTCTCTCTCTCTCTCTCTCTCTCTCTCTCTCTCTCTTCTCTCTCTCTCTCTCTCTCTCTCTCTCTCTCTCCTCTCTCTCTCTCTCTCTCTCTCTCTCTCTCTCTCTCTCTCTCTCTCTCTCTCTCTCTCTCTCTCTCTCTCTCTCTCTCTCTCTCTCTCTCTCTCTCTCTCTCTCTCTCTCTCTCTCTCTCTCTCTCTCTCTCTCTCTCTCTCTCTCTCTCTCTCTCTCTCTCTCTCTCTCTCTCTCTCTCTCTCTCTCTCTCTCTCTCTCTCTCTCTCTCTCTCTCTCTCTCTCTCTCTCCTCTCTCTCTCTCTCTCTCTCTCTCTCTCTCTCTCTCTCTCTCTCTACTACTACTACTACTACTACTACTATTTATCTCGCTGTTGGAAGCTCTCATTTTTCCAATCTGTCCTGGAGAAAGACAGTGACTCTGATAGTTCTAACAATCATCTTATGGCTTTCACTTGTATTCAGTCTAAGATCTTTGAAACCTTTCTCAACTCATTTCTTGGATAATTTGGAATCTCATTTCCTTCTTTCAGTTCATCAGGTCGACTGGTGATGTAGTTTCCTATCATACAGATCAGTTAGTGGCTATGGGGAGTTTTGTGTTGTGGCACATGACTTATCTCTGGCATTTGACTGGGTATGTCATGCATCACTGCTTTCCAAGCTCCCATCCATTGGGATTTCCCCTTCTCTTTGTTTACTCAAGTCTAGCATTTTTTCTAATCACTTCATATCGGCTGTTGTTGTGTGGTGACTTCTTTTCCTGTCAATAGAGGTGTTCCCCAGGGTTCTATCTTGTCTTCTACTCAATTCTTTTCATTAATGATCTCAGCTGCTCATCTGACCTTATCCATTCATATGCCTATAACTCGACCCTCCATTCTTCTATTCATTTCAGATCTGTTCTCTCTTTTGCATCTAGAGTTGCCTCTCGTGGCGTTGCTGCTTTGTCTCTTTTCTATTGATACTACAGCGGCAAATGTTTGAGGAAGCTGACCACCTGTATACCTTCACCTTTACAGCATCCTTGTAGCACAAGAGGTGTATTGTCTGCACATGAATCTTGTGCGAACATAGGCAACTCCAGACCGGCTGTGGTGCTTTCTTTCCATCACCCCTGTGCTATGGAATTATCTTCCATCTTGTGTGTTTGTTGCAGAATTTAATCACAATTTACATAACATCTGTGCTCTCTGGTGCTTTCCCTAGACTAGGTGTTTTAGCTACCCTTTTTTTACTATTTATTAATAAGACCATTCTTTGCTGCTATTGTCCAGTTTAGGTATAAATAAAAATTACCTATTTCTTTTAATTTCCTGATACCATATTTGATAAGACCAACCATTCTCTCACATAGCCCATTATTACACATACTCTCTGCGAGTGTACTTAACACCCCTATATTGAAGCTCAGTCATCAGTTGAAACTTCTCTTTCTGAAGCCGCAGATTATTATCTGATAAAAAAATTTTTGGTGCACCAAAATTTCTGTCAGTATTTTTATAAATCTTTGACCAAATATCCTCCTTGTTTTTCTTTTCATGAAGGATATTTGACAATAGTTGTTATATCTGCCAAATATTAAAATATTCTTCCTTTTACTTCCCCTAAATATGTTGCTACAACTTCATTAAACTTGCTGGCTGCTGGTAACCCCATCTAATGGCTTACTTGGGTTCTTTGTATATGTAGTGCAAACTGGTACGACTTATTTAGTTTTCAGGTTTTTCTTGGTGTTCCTCTTTAATTTTTTTTTATACTTCATAAGAATCATCTCTGAGTTTGAAAAGTATTTCCCAGCTACCATGGACAAACTGGCATTATAATTTTCTACTTATTATTTTTATCATCATCAATCTATTTACTTTCATACCATACCTCCATTTTTATAAGCTTTTCAACAATAGTAATCTTAAATTGCTCTGTTTACCTTTATATGTATATCCACTCATATGTTATGTAGTTCTTCTGTCATAACTTTTTTCTTTCTTACCCTCTTTTTATTCCCATTCTAAAATCCTGTCTTTCATTAACAGCCATGGTAAGTCTACTTTTATTATTTCAGTTTATATAATTTTATATCCGCCTCCTACTTTGCAAATTTCTCTACAACAATAGTTGATTCCAAAAGATATTTCTATCTTATGGTGTCTTTGTTTTTATTATATTTCTTCTCTCTATAGTTTACGACCTTGTCACTATCCTTGCCAATCACGCTCACCACACATTGTTTTATTACACTGAGTGTCAATTATTCCTTCAATTTCATTATACTCTCGTCTTTTCGATCTCTTTCCATCTTCTCTGAAATCCTCCCAACACTGTTTCTTTCGGCTTTACATTTCACTTTCGTTATATATTCATTGCTATATCCTATTACTCCATCAACTTGTACAACTTCTCACATATAGTGATATTCTGATTTATAGATTATACATCTAATAACTGTTCCATACCTGGCAATAGAATTTTTTCTTAAATATTCTTCCCCTTACTCTTTTTTCTATTTTGTTAAATTTTGTTCCAATTAACATAATTTTTCATGGTTTTGTAATTCAAATCTTTACCACATCCCGAAGTACTGTGTTCTGATTTTCATTTAAATTAGATTCTTCTATACCTTTGGTTTTGTAAATTTCTCCACCATTAAGTCTTTCTTAATCTTATCTTAACTTATCTTTTTATTTCCAATAGTTTTGCACTCTCTTTCTTTTCAACTTTTATAGATCCATATTTTTCAAATTTTTTTTCATTCTTATATCCAGACCCTGAGGTTTAAAATATTTCCTTTTAATATTAACCAATCCTAAACTTGCCATCTCCACTGATTAAAATCCAGCTCTTCCCGATGAATTTCAGACACATTTTAAATTTAAGTTTTCCTTCTCTCATCATTCTTCAGCATATTGATCTAATTTGTTTTTCAAATTGCTTTGCTACCATTGTTTAAGTCAGTAATTATTAATTTCTTTATCAAACTCTGCTGTTACCGTTTAAATTAATAATTACTATCACTCCAGACAGAAATAAAAGTTTATTTTTAGTAAGAAATATTTCTTTCAGTTTCTTTTGGTCAGTGCGATAATGTATAAAAGTATGTCATTATATATACTTATTTACTTTGTGAAGTGTTAAGACCATTTGAGGAACAGAGAATTTTTTATTTTTTTTAAGTAATACAAAATTTCCTACAGTTTTTAAACTTTTGGAATTTGTATTTTCAAAATTTTACCTAAATTAAATAAATACATTTTCCACAGGATAGATAAAAGCCTAATTAAACAACTATCTTAAAAGGAAAAATACCTAATATTAGTTCTATAGAATAATAATTAAGCTAAATAAATAATCTATTCTTCGAGTGACAAAGAAATAAGTTCTTATTCTTTTACCTAAAATCAAGAACTAATAAAAGTAAAGCAAAAATTAAAACGTTTATTTCTCTTATTGCCATTATATATATTTATGTTAATAACTAAATCAAATAAAACATAATTTGTGCGCGCGCAATTAATTTATTTATTTTATTCCACACTGACTTTCGTTAAATATTTGAATCCTTCAGGGAATTTGAATTACTTCTTAAATCAATAAAGTGGCCATTGGTTGCTCCAAATTCATCGACCAAAATGCCAATACCCTCTGAAGAAAAAATAAAGAAATTGGAGTCACTTATTAAATATCTTTTACAACTTGATTTGTCAGACGAAATTCGTACTATCGCCAGCAATGTCAAGGAGGAATCTTCTGAGGAATTTCCTTCTTTGGTCTCTGATTTTGTTGTCAATTCTGTTCCTGTGCTTTTACTTCTGAAACCTCTACAGGTTGAGTAAATTATAATATATATATATATATATATATATATATATATATAATATATATATATATATATATATATATATATATATATTATATATATATATATATATATATATATATATATATATATGGTTGGCAATTGGTAGTGTATCAGATATGTTAAAATTTGGATAAACTGTTAAACATACCTCTGTAAAACATGGTAAAATCAGGTAAATCTTTAATATTATAAATAAAACATTTTATTTCAGTCATATACTGGTTATGTAAATAAGAATTTTTCGTTTAATAAATTTATTTATAAATATGGTATATATATATATATATATATATATATAATATATATATATATATATATATATATATATATATAATATATTATATATATATATATATTATATATATATATATATATATATATATATATATATATTATATATTATATATAGGGACCGACCGGGGCTGGAATTTGGCCGGGGCCGGGGTCACCCAAATTTGGCCGGGGCCGGGGCCGGGGTTATGGCCGGGGGTTTCCTAAAATTTGTAAAGAGGTCAAAAGCACTGAAATTTTAGGTTAAGAAAATTAGATATAAGGTTTATTTAATTGTAAGGAAGGAGTAGAATAGACAACATTCACTTAAATTAATGATTATATGCATTTTCTCTAAAAAAAAATCAGAAAATTACAGTTTTGTATATTTAAAGTTTAAAAAAAGTACAAATATTAAAAAAAAAAATTATTCTAATTCATAATAGTGATTTAACACGTTTACCTAGGTAAGACCCAAAGGTAAAGTTTGAAAAAATGTAAGATATAAAATTATCAATTTAACCTTATTATATACATATCATTGTTATTTTATTGCTATGTATCAAACTTGTATCATTTAGCTGCATTATTTAAAAATTATTATTTTGTTTATACTTTCAGTCAATATTGCTAAAAGATCAGCTTCTGCAGTATTTGAATACTTTACAATGTTTCAGGATAGGCTCGAAATAGCTAAATGTAACATCTGCAGTCAGAAAATTAGAAGAGAACCTCCGGGTGCTACAAGTAAAAAAAATTTCGACCAAATCTTTTTGGAGTATCTAAAATCAAAACACAAAGATGAACATTCACTAGTAGAAAAGGAGTGGTCAAAAGAAACAGAAAAGAAAAAAAATCTTAATTTTCTTATATTTTGTTTGAAATTTTTTTTTATTATTTGACTGATTGAGCTGAAATTTTCAAAGTATGTGAATTTTTCACGAAGTTCTGAGTTGATTTCGAGCATTTTTTTGAGTCTATAACGGTTTGAAACTTATTTGGACCCAAAGTTGAAAAAACTGAATATCTGGATCAAACCACTGGTCCACATGAGCTGAAAATTTAACTGAATACCTTTGCCCCAATTTCTTGCATTGGTGGGAATAGATTTTTGATATCACGTCTAGAAAAAAGTTATAAGCACTTGAAAAAAAATTTGCAAAAATCGTACCCTTCTGGAGGAAAAAATTATTTTAAAAAAAACGCTACCTACTATTTTTTTTTATTTCTAAATATTGTTTAGAAGAGGAACAGGGCAACAATTTTTATTTAGTGCATTTTTAAATGCCCTTTGTTTGAAGCGAGATATAGCCTCTCAAACTTTGGGAATTTTTGAAATTTGGCCAAAAATGGACCTTTTTGAAGGCTATATCTCAAAACCAACGAATCTCATCGAACAAAGTACATAGAGGAATTTGTAGCCCCACCCCTCCTCTATGCACACCAAAAATAGGAAATGTTATAGTTGTATTTTTTTAAAAAAGATTTTGTCTGAAAAGGTGGATTTTTTTTGTTCAAAAATTTTTTTTTCTATAGTTGGTCAGTTTTTGGCTTATAACATTTTTTCTAAAACTCTGGGAACAAAAGTCTATTGAGGCTTTTGTAGCCCAATATAATTTTGAATAAATAGTCCAACTTTCAGCTCATTCTAAAAAGTGGTTTGGCACCGCCATTCTATTGAAAAAGGGTAAAATTTCCACAAAAAAAAAATTTTTTTTTTTAACCGTAATAGACTCGGAAAAACGCAAGAAATGGACTTTTCTTACCGGTAAAAAATGTATATATATACACTGAGTTTCAGCAGAATCTGCTGAAAATTTAAAAAAAAAAATTTTTTTTTTGTATAATTTGCCATTTTAACCCCGGCCGGCAACCCCGGTTTTCCCTGATTTTTAGCCGGGGCCGGGGTCAGTAAAAATGGCCGGGTTTGGCCGGGGCCCCGGTCGGTTCATATATATATATATTTAGAGATGGAGTAATACCAAAATTTTTACTGATACCTAAAAATATTCTGATGCCGATACCAACACTGATACCAATTGTGAAATTATAAGGAAAAAAAAAAAAAAAATAATATATATATATATAATATATATATATATATATATATATATATATATATATATATATATATATATATATATATATATATATATATATATATATATATATATATATATATATATATATATATATATATATATATATATATATATATATATATATATATATATATATATATATATATATATATATATATATATATATATATATATATATATATATATATATATATAATACGATCCCAGTAAGGCTCTAGGGGTCTATCAGTGGGGCCAGTACTCGTCTCCATCTAGATCTTTCATAAATAATTCTATCTTCCACCAACTGTTCCACTGTAGGCAGCTGATGTCACCTCAGTGAATCCCCAGATGACTCCATCCATCTCTTCCTGGGTCTCCCTCTCGGTCTTCTTTCTCTTGTCATCAACTCTCACCTCCCTTTAGTCACTCTTCCCTCCGGCATCCTCCACATATGTCCCAACCATCTCTGTCTTGCTGCATCTATCTTTTGAATAATTGGTACAACCCCTATACTTTCTTTGATTCTTTCACTTCTTATCCTCTCCCTCCTGGTCCTTCCCACCATCAACCGTAGCACTCTCATCTCTGCTGCTTGAATTCTGCTTTCTTCTTTTGTTGTAGTATTCCAGATGTCCGCCCTACATAACAAAATTGGGGTCAGAGTACTTTCAAAAATTACTTCCTTTACTCCTATGTTGATTCTTTTGTCGGCCAAGATTGGGTACAGCGGCCTCACTACTTTTCTGTATTTCTCCATCCTGTTGGTGATTTCCAGAATATTTCCTCATTCCTTTGTGAATACTCCCCCTCCCTAAATACTCACATCTCTCTACCATCCTCACCTCCCCACCATCCACCTTCAGCTCAAGATCCTCTCCCTCCTCCTCCTCCTCCTAGCTACCAACTATAACAGTTCTATTTTTTCCACATTCACGCTCAATCCAACCTCTTTAAGCTTTTCAGCAAAAGTTCTTAACTTCTTAACTTCTCCCTATCTTTGTTCCATATATATATATATATATATATATATATATATATATATATATATATATATATATATATATATATATATATATATATATATATATATATATATATATATATATATATATATATATATATGTTATAATTATTAAAGAGAACTATCGAACTCACTCTCTGATTTAATCAATAATCATAAAACCACTATATGAAAAATTAAAATAAAAATAATAAAAGATTAAAAGTAAGGGAATATAAACAAAGTGTCCAAAACTTAAAAAATACTGTGAGATTAAAAGTTAAAACATATATTTCAAGACCCATCTAGTCTTCTCCTCAGATATGATTAAAGAACTAGGATTAGACTAGATGGATCTTGAAATATAATATGTTTTAACTTTTAATTTCACAGTATTTTTTAAGTTTTGGACACTTTGTCTATATTCCCTTACATTTTAATCTTTTATTATTTTTATTTTATTTTTAAAATAAAATTTAATATATATTATTATATATATATATATATATATATATATATATATATATATATATATATATATATATATATATATATATATATATATATATATATATATATATATATATATATATATATATATATATATATATATATATATATATATATATATATATATATATATATATACGGCCCCAGCTAAAAGTCAGGGAAAACTGGGGTTTGCCTGCCGGGGATCAAATGGCAAATTATACTTAAGTGGACAGTCCAATTTCAAATAAAAAGTTTTCATTTTCAGCCGATTCTCCTGAAATTTTCAGTGTAAATTGGTTTTTACCCATTGAAAAAAAGTCAATTTCTATCGTTTTTGTGTGTCTATAATTTAAAATTTTTTGGGGGGAAATTTGACCCTTTTTCAAATGAATGGCGGAGCCAAACCATTTTTGAAATGACCTGAAATTTGGACTATATATTCAGAATTCTATGGGCTACAAAAGTTTCGAATAGACTTATGTTCCCAGAGTTATAGAAAAATGTTATTAGCCAAAAACTGACCATCTATCGAAAATTTTATTTATTTATTTTTTTTAAATCCACCTTTTTGGACAAAAAAAATAAAATAATATAAAATAAAATATAAAAAGATACGAAGGTGCAACAGAACGCTCAACCTCTTAGAAGCTTGTTTAGAAAGAGAAGTAATGTGATCCTTTCAAGAAAGATCGCAAGAGAAAGAAACACCAAGAATATTAAGGAGGGATGAAGGCTTGAGTTGTGTTTTCGAAGATGTTATAGTTGAATGGAAGATAGTGTCGAGTAGAGATATGTTGGAACCGAACTTTTGAGGCATTGAAAACAACTATGTTTTCTCTGCCTCGATTTGAAATGCGAGAAAAATCGGAGGTCAGTTTCTCCAAGACCACTATTCTAGCTGGGAGTTGCGCCTTTCAAACTGAAAGGAATAATATTAGGAGTGGATAGGGTATGAAGTAATAGAGGGAATATCATTATTCAAGAATGGAAAAAGTTTTTGGGGACAGGACAGACTACCAAGGAACACCATTATTAATAGATTTAAAGATCGAGACATGTCGGCTTGTAACTTTACCAGGTTTCCGATATTTACCCAACTCTGATGGAAATTGGTTTGCCTCTGGCCTTTGAGACTATTAACAAAATTGTAGACCTCGTATGTGGCGACTGATCTGGCTTCTGGCTTCGATAGGACATCATTCGCTGAACTTATCTCCCTGGCGGTGTCGGACTCCTACTTTTAATTTTAGAATAAGATATATCAACAGGTGGATGGCGTCTAGATGGATTCACCTTTGGGTCCCATCTTTGCAAACATTTTTCTTATTTATACGGAGAAGACATTTATGTGCAGTGGTGGTGTTCTCACATCCCAAGTTCTGCAGATTGAATGTTCACGATGTTTGCACTTTAAATAACAAGCAGCAAGCTATTCAATTTTGTAATCATATTAACATCCTTCACCCCAACATTAAGTTTTCAATAGATTTTAAACACTTTGAACTATACCATTCCTTGATGTGTTGGTCGAAAGGAGTTCTGACAAATTTTCAACCTCTGTCTACATGAAGAAAACTTTTTCCTTCAAGGTTTGAACTTTCATAGTTTTTACTCCTTTAAAATTTAAACAGAATGCCGTTCTAACTTTAATAAAAGGGCCCATAAATTTAGCTTACGTTTAATTGCACTACATAAAGGTTCAGTTTTTATTTGCATTAAAAATAATTGCTTCCATTCCGATATGCTCTTCAGGATTATTCATTACTTCCTCTGTTTCTGGTTTACACTGATGGTTCTAAGAGGGAGGGTGGTGCGGGAGCTTCAACCTTTTTCCCGGACCTCACGGTAGGTCACACCCTCCCACCCTGCTCATCTATCTTTACGGCCGAGTTGGTGGCCTTTCTCATGGCAGTGCATGGGATTCTTGATCGGGTGGGTGAAACCTATACCATCTCGGACTCGGGCTTCCTTCTTGCTTTACAAGACCGTTCGACGCAGAACTCTCTGGTTTCTGCCATCCAGAGGTTTCTGTCTTTTACACATGCGGAAAAAGAACTAAACTTTCTGGTGGGTCCCCTCCCAAGTAGGCATTACTGCTAAAGAACAAGCCGATAAAGCTCCTACCTTTGCAGCCACTAACAGCTTGTTGGGTGGTCTCTACTTCCCTCCTGACATCAGACGTGGTTCTCTCCCTGCTCTGATTATGCTTTCTATCTTCGACAGGGTTTTCGAACATGCTGGCAGGAATTTTGTAATGCAGACAGTCGGGGTGCCAAGCTCCGTTCTATCAAACCTTTTCCCATGACTTGGTCTACCTCCTGTAGGCGAAGTCGCCGGGAGGAGGTTCTCTTGGCTCGTCTCAAAATTGGCCACATGAATCTAACCCACGGCTACCTTATGGTCAGGGACAACTCACCGTTCTGTCCTTTTTGCTGTCTCTCTCCTCTTTCGGTTCACCATATTTTTATAGAATGTAGAGCAATCTCAGACCTTAGACGCAAGATCTCTCCTGATTTATATTCCCAGCCTTATCCCGATCGCCTTCCTTACCTCTTGTTGGAATCACCTCAATTTAATACTGTGCATCTTTGCTTTCCTCAGATCACTGAATCTGTTCTTTCAGATTTGACCCTTTCCTTCCGTTTTGTCTAGGAGTTGCCCCTGACGTCGATTCACGACTCAGTATAGCTCGTGAGCTGTGGCTGCTTCTGTACACTTAAAAAAAATTTCCTCTGATATTTATCAGCCAAGACATCATACCTTTACAGTATTCAAGAAATCAGTCCATTGTAAATATCCTCATGTAGGTTCTATATCAGTTGCATGAGGAGAAATTTGGAACAACTTTAACCCGAATCAACGTTACAGACAATTTAATCTTATTTTAACTATCTCCCACAGGATTGGATCTTTCCTCCGGTATAAAGATCAGTTGCCTGTATTGTTCAAATTTAGGGTGGTCTATAAATATTCATTCATGTCGTATACAAGTATTTGGCGATTTTAGCACTTCCATGGAGCCTCTTTTATGCTAACAGGATTTACAAGACTTAGTATTCAGCTCAGAAGTAACTTTTGCAACAGCTGTTTCCTTATTCTTGGATACGCTCCTTCGCAATGCTCGTTTATCTCTGTTACCCATTTATACGCTCAAGGGAATTTTTTTCCGAAAGTACAGCATGCGCTCATAACCTTACATATGATACCTCGCGATATACCAAATAGCATTGCCACCTTGCCCACAGATGCAACTGTTAGGCGAGTACCAACAAGTAGTCCTCTTTAAAACTTTGTAAGCTTAGACATACATTACTTGTTCCATCACAATGTTGACCACAAAACAACTGACGATTCCTTCCAATGTTATGGGTTACCTGTTACACCAGTTTTACGAGCGCCTTTAGCGATATTGTGAGCGTTTTGATTTAGTATCTTATAAAGTGTTAAGTTATAATTTCACAGTATATAGAGTTGAAACCTCTAATTTAAATTGTAATTTTTATTTATATGCCAATTTAATTATTGAATAAATTTTGGCAATACCAAGTTCATTTATAGGAGCAATAATGTTGAGAAAATTGCCTTATTTTAATTTAATTTTTTTTTTTTTTTTTAATGCATTGCACATGAAAACTAGATGCCCTAGGTGGTTTCTTCATAGGGTTTCTCACAAATCAAAAGTCCTGACGGAGGGTTCATATATATATATATATATATATATATATATATATATATATATATATATATATATATATATATATATATATATATATATATATATATATATATATATATATATATATATATATATATATATATATATATATATATATATATATTAAAGGTTCGTTTTTGCTTCCATTTTAATGGAGAAAAAGGTACCAATAGTTGCAAAAATCCAGAATGGTATTTGAGTCAAGTCTTGAAGTGGATTGCAGCTCATGAGTCTTTCCTGGAATGTTATATCCAGCCTATTCTTAATCAGTGTGGACAGACAAAAGTGAATGCCAAGGTACTGTATCCAAGATAGCCATATCAAATATTTAATTTATGATTTTATAAGGTTGATCTTACCAGGTTGTTTGAGTCTGTACATAAATGTTAAAACTAATGACGTTTACACGATTTGTGTTAATGAATCCAGCATAAGATAAAAACACAAGAATATGTAATAAACTAAATTGTTTCAAATGAAAAAAAAAAATTCTCATTTCTTTCTGATGTTGATCTAAAGCAATAAATAAACTTGTTTGAATAAAAAAAAAAAAAGTATTCAAGGTAATATAAATAGTAGTCACAAAACTGCTCCTTATGGTTGAAAACTGTCAACACATTTTTTTAAATATTATAAAAAATACGATTTTAATGTAATTAAAGAAACCTAAATTTGTGGTCAGTCCGCATTATCTATTCTATATCTTATTATTATTATTCCGTTCATTTTTGGCCTAAGTGCATTTTGCGCGGTACACTATTAAGTTGCTTCACCCAATAATTTTATTAAATTTCTTTAAATAAATAATAATAATGAAAATTATATTAAAAATAATAATTTTATTAATTTTATTTAAATAAATTTGTGTTGCTTCACAAAATATTTTAATAATAATTTTATTATTTTTATAATAAAATTTTATAATAAAATTTAACTGTCAGCAAGAACATATGCGTATCCTTTTGGGATACGCACATGATCTTGTTATTATTATTATTATTATTATTATTTTTTTTTTTTTTTTTTTTTTAACAACACAGCCCATTTTCTAATTGAAGTAGCAGTTTTCCTATTTTGTCAATAATTTTAATAATTTCCTTTTTAAAATTGTGTAATGTAATTTAATTTGATGATAAAATGTTTCTTTAAGTTTAACATATTATGAATTGTAGCTTAGTTTTTAGAATAAACATTATTGGGTTGTAGTTTATATCATCATTATAATTTTTATAATTTGAAAGCTTTATTTTCATTTTTTTTTTCAAATTATTTTAAGTTTATTAAATTAAATAAAAATTCAAAGTATTTAAAAAAGGTATTTATTAAAATTTTTAAAATGCATAAATTATTGTAAAATTCCAGATTCAATTTATAAAAGGATTACTCCATCTTGTTGTAGCGAAACTTCATTCTGATATTCCTCAAGTAAAGGATGACGAAGATCTATTTTGTCGAACGATTCAAGAAACTCTTAATTTTGAAAGGGAATTAAGACTTGGGTATGGTTACCCTTCCTCACAACCAACAGTTCTTAACGTTATAACACAAGCAAATGTTTTCCATTATTGGATTTCAGTCGAAAGGAAATGTGAGTTAAGCATATTGTATCTCTTGCTTTATATATATATATATATATATATATATATATATATATATATATATATATATATATATATATATATATATATATATATATATATATATATATATATATATATATATATATTAACTATACCTTAATCTTTAAATACTTCAACTGAGAATTAAAGTCACTTACCTAAAGGGTAGATCGTTTTTTACTTTCCTCTAATCTTTGATTCGAAATGAAATAATTAATACAAAGTTTTATTTGATGATAATCTCTTTTCTCTTATCTATGCAGACTACTACTCACCACAATATCTATACTGAAAAGTCAGTTGACAAATCCGTATTCCCCACACTTACCTTAACAGTCTATTGATATTGTGACAGAAGACATTTACTTTTTACTCTATGCCTAGATAATCGTTTAAGTAAAAAACAATGACATTCTACTTCCTTTTTAAATTCAATACAAATTTACATAATACAACAAAGGGATGGACAAGCCTGGAAGAATAAAAAGAAAAACGTTGAATATATGTATATAACTATGAAAACCTATTCTCAATCATTCTCAAAAAAACACTTCTCTTTCATTTATCCTCGTTCTTATAATAAGGCTCAAATTTCCCCCCCTCAAAATTTACTAAAACATAATTTTCTACCTCAATAACTGATACATTGCCCCCTTCCTTCTCTCTATCATCCCTACCTTCTCAACCTTATCTACTATTACAGGTCTCACTTTCATTTAATGTGGAGGCAGCTTCTAAATGAAAAGTAGAAATGGATTGACCTGGCTTGAAATTCATTCTTCTCCCTCTCTTCCTTGGTACTATTTCTAAAGTATCTAATAAATTCTGGGCTTACATTTTGTGATACAATAGTAAAAAGATTTTTAGATAAAAATATAAGTTTTATTAAACAAACGTGTAAAAGAAGTATTAATTTACATACAATTATAGTCATAACCTTGTTCACATTGCCCCTGACTCTCTGTTCACATTACCCCGGGTTAGTAAAACAAGTATTCTTCAAAAACTGCAAAAAATATATTTTATGTCTTATAATAAATACTCACTTTAATAGTTTTAAAAAGGCTATCTAAATTTAAGGGATCTATTGTATATATTACAAAACGTATTTTATCATTGTAAAAACAATACATTTTTATGTAAAATATATTGCAAGTATATATGTAAGAAAAAGAGAAATTTTTTGGTTAATACACAATATTTTTAATTAATTTTAATGTACATAATTAATATATATGCTTAAAACTAATTAATTTTGATTGTATTAGCACAAAAAAAAATTTAAGAAAATAGAAAAAAAAAAAAAATGTTGTGTTCACATATATATATGATATAATATATATATATATATATATATATATATATATATATATATATATATATATATATATATATATATATATATATATATATATATATATATATATATATATATATATATATATATATATATATATATATATATATATATATATATATATATATATATATACACCGTAAGACGGGGAAAAAGTAGCCTAAATTTCGAAAATTACAACTTTCGGCAATTGCGAATAATCGTGTTTACATATTACTGTATTTATAATTATTTTATTTTTATTTATTTATTTTTTTTTTTTTTTTTTTTGAGAAATAGAAACATTTCTGAATATTTTTATATAAAAAAGTATATGGAAATATGCAAATTAATATTTTTAAAATTTTATTGTAAATTGAATGTGATAAAAAAAATGAAATCTGAATTGGGTATACAAAACTGCATAATATTTAAAAATAGCTATTCAGTTGTGCATTTTATTAATATAAATGAGTAAGACTAATATTATAGATTATATATCTAAAAAAAAAATTTAAAGACGAAAAAACGTGTTTGGACTGAAATATTTGATAAAATCAAAGATTATGCAAATTGTTCAACATATTTCATTTTACAAATTGACCTGAAAATTGATTTGTAATTAGTTAAATTATCGATATTTATTTTGTTATGACTTGAACTTTTCAGCTGGCTGGCAAAAAAAAAAAAAAAGTTGATTTTCCTTGAATACCCGTAACATGAAACTGAAAAAAAAAAAATCACATGCACAGCACCAAAATGGTTAGGTATACAAAACAAATTTTCTAAATGAAAAATGTGTAACTTGCCCAACTGTGTACAACCGTTGATTTTTTTTTTCTTTTATTAATTTTTTTTTTTAACCAACCATTTTGTTGCTGTACATGAGAAAAATTTCAAATTATTAGTTTTTCCCATACAAAACAACAAAATGGTTGAGTATACAAAAAATCTTTCTAAATAAAAAATGCGTATCACACGCAGGTATAAATGATAAATTATTTTTTTAGGAAATTTGTTTGCACATTCAACCATTTTGGTGTTGGCCACGGGAAAATCTTTAAAAAATTTTCCCATGTGCAGTATCAAAATCGTTGAATATACAAAAAATTGATCTAATTAAAAATGTGCTTCTCGCCCAACTTTATAACATTTGAAAATTTCATTAACATTGGTTGAAAAGGATAAAATTATTATTTTTTAATGGATAGTTTTACCCCCATTTTCGCAAATATATTAATATTTTCTAAACTTTAAAGAAAATTTACACTTTTTATATACATATACTTACCTTTCATTTTTTTTTAACTCCACAAAGTTGGATTTTTTGTAGTCAAGATGGTTTTTTTTTTTTGGGGGGGCAAACTTTAGAACAAATTTCAAATTTTGAAAAAAAAAATTTACCTAAAAAGGGGAAAATTTTTTTTTGATTTGGTTATCATTTATTAAATTTATTTTACATAAAACATTGAAATATGAAGACTATTCTACCAAAATAAAAAAAAAAAAAAAAAAAGAATATGAATAAAAAAAAAAAAAAAAAAAAATTTTTGATTAAAATTTACTTTTACTGATATTTATATATATATATATATATATATATATATATATATATATATATATATATATATATATATATATATATATATATATATATATATATATATATATATATATATATATATATATATATATATATATATATATATATATATATATATATATATATATATATATATAGTTGCTTTGGAGCTTATGGATGATTTTGTAGCCAGTCCTTACTCATGGCAGTCTGAAGATCCAGGTGGAATTTGTCATTGTGGGGAACAGTTAATATTACTTCTTCAGGGTATTACTGATAGATATAAAGGTTTATTCCAACCTGGGCACAGGTATTATATTTTTTTATTATTATTAAAATAATTTTATTTTTCCTTATTTAAAATATTATAATCGCAGTAATCTTCCTCAAGTTTTTCATTGTTTCTAAATAATTCACCACCAGTTATATTTATTTTATATCAAGGGTCAGAGCAAATGCCTAGACATTATATTGTAGTTGAAACTTGATTTGAAGACAACCAATTTTTGAGAAAATGATACCAGAAAATTGTGTAATTTTTATTAAATTAAAATTTTATATTATGCCCTGATATATATATATATATATATATATATATATATATATATATATATATATATATATATATATATATATATATATATATATATATATATATATATATATATATATATATATATATATATATATATATATATATATATATATATATCGTAAGACGGGGAAAAACTAACCTAAATTTTATTTACTTCCATACTTCAGCAGTATGGAAGTACTTTACAATGTTTCAGAATAGGCTCGAAATAGCTAAATGTAACATCTGCAGTCAGGAAATCAGAAGAGGACCTCCAGATTCCTCAAGTAAATAATTTTCATCCAAATCTTTATGAGGGCATCTAAAATCAAAACACATAGATGAACAATCAGTAGCAAAAGAGGAGCGGTCAAAAGAAAAAGAAAATATTGAAAAAGCAAGAAGAAAAATCTTAATTTTCTTATATTCTGATTAATTTAATCCACCATTAAAAAGTATAATTTGCAATTTTAACCCCGGTTTTCTCTGATTAATTTTTCATAAAATATATAGATAAAAGCCGCTAAAATGTAATTAAAAAACAAAACAGAAAAATTTTCATTATCTTTAGATAAAATTTAGTGGGAAACATTTAAAGGTTTAGTAACTTAAAATTAGTTAGTTAATTGTTTGGTTAAGAATGATAAAAATAATTTTACTAGGTATTATTACAAATTTATATGTTTATTCAATCTCCCTATTAAATTTATTAATGAAATTTGTTTTAGAAAATAGTTTATCTTTTTGTGCCGAATTGCAATTTTAAAAACTTGAGCATTTAAGTAAATCAGAAGAATTGTCGTTTTCGTTTATAGTAATAATTTTAAAGTGTTTTGGACTTAAAACAATCTTTCTAAGTAACTTATATTGCTTGTATGCCCTCTAGGTTACAGTTTCTGGACCTTCAATTGGAACTGCTCGATGACTTTCGAGTACGAATTCTACAATTGGCAAAGAGCGAATTATCTGATCCTTTTAATTCTAACTATATTCCAATACTAAATACTGTTCATTATATGGTCAATACGATTGGTGATTGGGCAGATCTACCGGTAAGTTATTGTATATTTTGTATAAGTGTTAAGAACCTGAGTTCTTTAATAGTTACACATTAGCATTAATTCTTTGTGTTTGATCAACCAGAGTTTCGAAGGCAGAAAGATATTAGTTTAGGAGTTAGATGACTTTGCTCCCAATCAATTTAGAAGTCAGAAATAAACAAGAATTAAATTATTATAAATATATGGGAAAATTAAGATATTAAAGAAGTTGGGCTTGTAGAATAGAAAGTATTGGGTTAGGAATTGGAATAAAATTGGAAAGTCAAAATCAGCTGGTCTAACCTCGATTTTTTTTTTTTTTTTTTTTTTTTTTTTTTTTTTTTTTTTTTTTTTTTTTTAAACCACAGTCTTGTGAACTATAACAGCATACAAAAGAAAAATTGTGTATGTCTTTTTGTATATTCTATTTTTAATAATTTGTGATAAGTTATATTATTAATATGAATTTTAAAATTGTTTTTCTTGTAGTTTTTCGTTGAAATGCAATATTTTAAAGAAAACTTCAGTTCAGCAGAGGAAAAAATGAGGTTTCCTGATGATTCTCATATTGATGAGCTTTTCTTTCAAAACGTAAGTATTTAGTTATTATTATTATTATTATTATTATTATTATTATTATTATTATTATTATTTTTGTTTCTTAAAAGAATTTTTTTTGTGTAGATTCTCCCTAGAAAAATTAGTTATTTAAATTAATAATAAATAAAGTAAAAATGCTATTACTTCTTTAGAAATTCCAGTCGAAAGAAGAGGACTTAAACATCTCAAATTCTGCTTTTGGTTCGATTTTAAATCTTTATAATCATATTGAATTAGAAATGCTTTCCGTTATAAGTCGGCATGTAGTGACGGAAGTTCGAGCTAGATCACAGTCTTACAGGAAAGACAAATGGTTCTACACCCCTACTGAACCATTCAGTTCTTCAGATTCGTCAAAAATAATAGAAATCAGTCCTTCATTGTGTCCGCTTTTGGAAGCTTTAGTGAAGCACCTTATGCAACTAAGGAAAAAGTTGGCGCCAGATCTATTCTCGAGAATATGGAAGGAATTAGCATCTTGTCTAAATAAGGTTGGAAGTTTGTTATTATTTATATTTTTTTGGAAGACAAACTCAAAATATACGTCCTATAATTTTTCCTAATACTTCATACATAGTGTAATTTTTTCAGTTTATTTATGAAGAAGTAATTCTGCAAAACAATTTTAGTGAGTACGGAGCTAACCAGCTCAATTATGATATGACAAAAGCTTTCTTTCCTATTTTCGGAGAATTTACATTAAAGCCAGAAAATTATTTCCCCATGTAAGTATATATATATATATATATATATATATATATATATATATATATATATATATATATATATATATATATATATATATATATATATATATATATATATATATATATATATATATATATATATATGAGTAAAATTGTGATTTCTTCTAAAGACGTCATTTCTAATCTTTCTGAGCTTAATTCTAAGAAGGCGTGCGGTCCTGATGGTATCCCTCATGTGGTTTTTTAAAAACTTGTGCTTCCGAGCTTGCACCCAGCCTTGGTAAACTATTTCGTCTATGTCTTTCTATTTCAACCTTCCCTTCTTGCTGGAAACGTGCGCTCATTCAGCCTGTGCAGAAGAAGGGGAACCCCTCCCAACCCTTTAACTACCGTCCCATTTCTTTAACATCGGTTCTTTCTAAAGTTTTCGAATCTATCTTTAACAGGAAGATTTGGAAGCATCTCATATCTTCAAATCTTATCTCTGATCGACAGTATGGCTTTCGTAAGAAACGCTCTATTGGTGATCTTCTTTCCTTTCTTTCTGACTCTTGGTCTTCGGCTCTTCGGCATTTCGGTGAATATTTTGCTATCACCTTGGATATATCGAAAGCTTTCGATAGAGTCTGGCACAAAGCTTTGATTTCTAAACTTCCCTCTTTCGGTATCTATCCTTCTCTCTGATTTCCTTTCCGGTCGTTCTATAGCAACTATTGTAGACGGCCATGCTCTTCCTTTAAATCTACTAATAGTGGTGTTCCTCAAGGATCTGTCTTATCCCCAACACTTTTTCTACTTTTCATTAATGATCTTCTCTATGTTAGTTCATCTCCTATCCACTCCTATGTTGATGACTCCACCCTTCATTACTCTTTTCAGTATGAAAGGCGCCACTCCCAACAGCAGTTATTAGACGCAAAGAAGGTACCCTTGGAGCAGCTGACCACTGACCTATCTCGTATTTCAAATTGGGGCAGAGAAAACATGGTCGTTTTCAATGCCACCAAAACTCAGTTCCTTCATCTCTACTCTATACAATCTTCCATAAAACTATGATATCTTCTTCGAAAACACCCAACTAAAACCTTCATCTCTCCTTAATATTCTTGGTGTTTCTTTTTCTCGTGATCTTTCTTGGAAAGATCATATTACCTCTCTTTCTAAGCAAGCTTCTAATAGGTTAGGTGTTCTGAGGCGCCTTCTGTATTTCTTCACACCACCCCAGTTGCTTGCCAGGGACACTGCTATTCTGAACTCTCTCGTCGCATACCTCCGCCATTAAGAAGGGCTCGTGCGAGTCGTCTTTCTACACAGTCTCATCCTTTCTCTATCCAACTCTCTGACCCCAGACTTAACCGTTATGCTCAATCTTACCTTTACACTACTGGTAAAGTCTGGAACACACTTCCTTCATCTATTTTCCCAATTTCCTATGACTTACACACCATCAAACGAAGTGTATCGTTCATATTGGTCTGAAATTTGACTAGGTTTCCGACTTTCCTCCTAACTCTTATGGAAATTTTGGTAGGCCTCTGACCTTTGCCCACCAGAGGTGAAATAAAAAAACTATATATATATATATATATATATATATATATATATATATATATATATATATATATATATATATATATATATATATATATATATATATATATATATATATATATATATATATATATATATATATATATATATATATATATAAGGGATGGAGTGAAGTATCGGTATCGAACTTTCAGGTATCGGTATCGGGAAAAAAAATGACCGAAACCGATACCAACACCAAATTTTTTAACTGTGAAGAACAAAATATATATATATATATATATATATATATATATATATATATATATATATATATATATATATATATATATATATATATATATATATATATATATATATATATATATATATATATAATATATATATATATATAGGAACCGACCGGGGCTGGAATTTGGCCGGGGCCGGGGCCGGGGCCGGGGTCACCCAAATTTGGCCGGGGCCGGGGCCGGGGCCGGGGTTATGGCCGGGGTTTCCTAAAATTTGTAAAGAGGTCAAAAGCACTGAAATTTTAGGTTAAGAAAATTAGATATAAGGTTTATTTAATTGTAAGGAAGGAGTAGAATAGCCAACATTCACTTAAATTAATGATTACATGCATTTTCTCTAAAAAAAAATCAGAAAATTACAGTTTTGTATAGTTAAAGTTTAAAAAAAGTACAAAAATTAAAAAAAAATTATTCTAATTCATAATAGTGATTTAACACGTTTACCTAGGTAAGACCCAAAGGTAAAGTTTGAAAAAATGTAAGATATAAAATTATCAATTTAACATATTATTTAACATATTATCAATTTATTAAACATATTATCAATTTATTTAACATTTCATCAATTTATACATATCATTGTTATTTTATTGCTATGTATCAAACTTGTATCATTTAGCTGCATTATTTAAAAATTATTATTTTGTTTATACTTTCAGTCAATATGGCTAAAAGATCAGCTTCTGCAGTATTTGAATACTTTACAATGTTTCAGGATAGGCTCGAAATAGCTAAATGTAACATCTGCAGTCAGAAAATTAGAAGAGAACCTCCGGGTGCTACAAGTAAAAAAATTTCAACCAAATCTTTTTGGAGTATCTAAAATCAAAACACAAAGATGAACATTCACTAGCAGAAAAGGAGCGGTCAAAAGAAACGGAAAAGAAAAAAATCTTAATTTTCTTAATTTTGCAAATGATTGAGCTGAAATTTTCAAAATATGTGAATTTTTTCACGAAGTTCTGAGTTGATTTCGAGCATTTTTTTGAGTCTATAACGGTTTGAAACTTATTTGGACCCAAAGTTGAAAAAAATGTATAACTGGGTCAAACCACTGGTCCACATGAGCTGAAAATTTAACTGAATACCTTTGCCCCAATTTCTTGCATTGGTGGGAATAGATTTTTAATATCACGTCTAGAAATTTTTTTTTGCAAAAATCGTACCCTTCTGGAGGAAAAAATTATTTAAAAAAAAAATGCTACCTACTATTTTTTTTTTATTTGTGAATATTGTTTAGAAGAGGAACAGGGCAACAATTTTTATTTAGTGCATTTTTAAATGCCCTTTGTTTGAAGCGAGATATAGCCCCTCAAACTTTGGGAATTTTTGAAATTTGGTCAAAAATGGACCTTTTTGAAGGCTATATCTCAAAACCAACGAATCTCATCGAATAAAGTACATAGAGGAATTTGTAGCCCCACCCCTCCTCTAAACACACCAAAAATATGAAATGTTATAGTTGTATTTTTAAAAAAAAGATTTTGTCTAAAAAGGTGGATTTTTTTAGTTCAAAAATTTTTTTTTCTATAGTTGGTCAGTTTTTGGCTTATAACATTTTTTCTATAACTCTGGAAACAAAAGTCTATTAGAGACTTTTGTAGCCCATATAATTTTGAATAAATAGTCCAACTTTCAGCTCATTATAAAAAGTGGTTTGGCACCACCATTCTATTGAAAAAGGGTAAAATTTCCAAAAAAAAAAAAAAAAAATTTTTTTTAACCGTAATAGACTCGGAAAAACGCTAGAAAGGGACTTTTCTTACCGGTAAAAAATCTATATACACTGAAAGTTTCAGCAGAATCGGCTGAAAATAAAAAAAAGAAAATTTTTTTTTTGTATAATTTGCCATTTTAACCCCGGCCGGCAACCCCGGTTTTCCCTGATTTTTAGCCGGGGCCGGGGCCGGGGTCAGTAAAAATGGCCGGGGTTGGCCGGGGCCGGGGCCGGGGCCCCGGTCGGTTCCTATATATATATATATATATATATATATATATATATATATATATATATATATATATATATATATATATATATATATATATATATATATAGTGATGGATCGGATGTCATATTTTCCAATTTGCGGATGCGGATGTTGAATTTTGGAGAAGATGCGGATGCGGATGTTGAATTTTCGAAAGTGCGGATGCGGATGTTGAATTTTCGAAAGTGCGGATGCGGATGTTGAATTTTTCGAAAAGTTCGGATGCGGATGCGGATGCGGATGTTAATTTTGATGAGGATGCGGATGCGGATGTTAATTTTTATGAGGATGCGATGCGGATGGATGTATATATATATATATATATATATATATATATATATATATATATATATATATATATATATATATATATATATATATATATATATATATATATATATATATATATATATATATATATATATATATATATATATATATATATATATATATATATTTCACTATCACCTTTCCCACTTTCGTGAGGTGGTGCCCGCCACAATTCCCTTACAAACATAACTATTCTTACCTTTCAACGCTTTCACCACCTCCCTCCATCTCTGTCTCCACAAATCTTCTACCCTCGTCTAAACTCAAATTCCTTCCATCAAAATCACTCTCACTCCATCCATCCATCTCCACTTCGGCCTTCCCCTCCCCCTACCCTTCCCCTATCTACGTCGGTTCTACGTACCTTGCCAACCATTCTGTTCTCTTTTATTCTTCGCATATGTCCAAACCATTTTAGCACATCCTCCTCCTCTCTATCAATTACACCCTTCTTCCATTTACACATCTCCCTTATTCTTTCATTTCTAATCCTATCAATCCTTCTCAATTTATATATCGCTCTCAAATCTTTCATCTCAAAGATATTGAAACTTTTTCTCGACCGAGCACTTATCGTCTATGTTTCACACACATACAATACAGAAGGTGAACACATACATTCAAACATTCTTATCTTTATTTCTTTCGAAATTTTTCCTTTCTTCCATACTTTTCTTAGGCCCCCAATACTTTCATTCCTTCTACCACTCTGTTCTTTATTCCTTTTTCCGTCCCACCCTTACCTTCCACCCAACATTACTAGATATTTGAATTCATTCACCTCCTCAAGTTTCCATTCTCACACTTCTACAAACCAATTCCTCCCTCCACATTTCCTCATCCCCACCTCCAATCCTCATAACTTTATTCTTCGCTGGATTGAATTTCAATCTCGTGTTTGCACATTTCCCTTCAAACTCTCTCACAAGTATTCTCATCTTTTCTCCAGATTCTGCCACCAACACATGCCGCATCATCTGCAAAAAGTAAAACATTCACTTCACATTCACCCTCCATATTTCTCAACGTAATACTCTTCCCTTCTCTCTCCATTTTTCTAAGTAAACCATTCATCAATAGATTAAATAACATGGAGATATTACAAACCCCTGTCTCAATCCCACTCCTATGCTAAACCAATCCGATAGTTCTCTCTTCACCCTCACTCTTGATCTACAATTCGCTATATATATATATATATATATATATATATATATATATATATATATATATATATATATATATATATATATATATATATATATATATATATATATATATATATATATATATATATATATATATATTAGTGATGGATCGGATGTCATATTTTCTAATTTGCGGATGCGGATGCGGATGTCGATTTTGGAGAAGTGCGGATGCGGATGTTGAATTTTTGAAAGTGCGGATGCGGATGTTGAATTTCCGAAAGTGCGGATGCGGATGTTGAATTTTCGAAAATGCGGATGCGGATGCGGATGTTGATTTTTGTGCGGATGCTCCGCATCCTCGCATGCGGATGCGGATGCCATCACTAATATATATAGAATACAATTTACAAATACTGAACTTCTATTAACTATACTACTCAAAGTATTCCACTCAATGTCTGGAAAATTAAAATCACCCATAATGACTATCCCTTTTACATTATTTTCACACGAAATTACAATTTTTTCACAAGAAATTACAATTTTAGACATAAACGAGTTTTTTTTTGGGGGGGGAGGGTTAAAAGTGAAGGTATAGCTCCGAAATTCTCTAAAGTTGAATTTGTGGCAAAAGTCTGAGCAAATAGCTTGATAGATAGTTTTTGAAGAAGGTAAAGAAAATATTAGTGGAGGGAAAGAGGAAAAAAAATATTGCATTTTGTATTGAGAAATGAGTTTTTGGTGTTATAAAGAACAAGAACAGATTTTGCACTATTTGGGGATAAAATATAAATTGCACGATTTATTTTTCCTAATTTCTGAAGGCAGCATCCCTCCCTGCGGCAAATAGTACGAGAATAAGCAGAGTTAAACCAAGGTTTGTAAGGTTTAGTAGAAGGGAAAGATTATAGAATGTAGTCTCCATACCACAGTGAATCACCTTGGTAACGCGCTGTGCACAAGCCTAGGAACCCCGTCCCACGGAAGCAATAATCATTCCACAGGAAATCAAAGAAGTACGACCTAAAGTCCGACCAGCTTGGGTACCGAAATACGCTGGAATCTTTCTTGCGGAAAAGATAGAAGAGGATACAGATATAAGAAAGCGACCGGAAGAACCTAGAAGATAGAGTTTGATGGTAAAAGAAGAAGAATTAGATGTTTTAAAAATGGTCAAGAATGTTGGGTTTATCTCCAAGACGATCAGGGGTACTAGTAGGCAGCTGCACCCACTTCTCAAGGTCGTTTTGGATAGAGAATTGAAAGGCACGTTCACCGACTGTATAATGAAAATTAGAATAAAGTCATTGGCCGCGGTGAACATTGAAATCATATGATAATTTCTGAGAAAGGAGGTGAAAAGAGAATGTTCTCTGTTTTGGAGTTTAGATAGTAAATTGAGAGGTAAATAAACAGAACAAATGAATTAAGACGTAGAATGACAAGAGAGCTTTAGCCACAAAATGGAAAATTCAGGACTCCAGATAGAGAGACAAGAGTAAACAAAATCGTAGCGCACATATGTATAACAACCTCCTTTGACTGAAAATTGAAGATAGAGACAATAAGAGGAAACAGAAAATGGTTTGCTTTCAGAACGCTCAAGCACCGGAGTTTCTGTCAAAAATATGAGGTTAGGTCTAAAAGAAGAGAGGTAGTGTTCAACAAATTGAAAATTGTATTGAAGACTGCGAATGTTGCAAAAATTAATGAAGAAAATAGACCATGCATAGGGCAAGTTGGATGCAAAGTCTTGGTGGCACCAACCCTATATAATTTATCAATAGTTTTGTTTAGCAATGTGACTACAAATTAACTAGGTGTATTACAGATAGCAGAAAACTTAAATTTTATGTTCATTGAATATTTTCATTCTTGTTTCAACCTTCATGAGTTTTGTAAAAAAAAATTGGTATCGGTATCGGGTGATTTAAAATTCTTGGTATCGGTATCTCTCCATCCCTAATATATATATATATATATATATATATATATATATATATATATATATATATATATATATATATATATATATATATATATATATATATATATATATATATATATATAATGAAAATTTAATAATTAATTTGTACCAATTTCATTTCAATTACGATAATTTAAGGAAGTGTATAAGATATCACCTAGGTAGAATTTATTTTTTTAATATTGTGTCTTGATATTAAGACGTAGAACCTTCGTAGTTACATCGGTATATCAGTTAAATTAGATAATTTTTTTAAAATTTAATATTCATTTTGAACCACTTACATTTCAAAATTTCGACTCCTACGATAATTTAAGCAATGTTTCAGGTATCATAACCTAGGTAAAATTTTAATGTGTAGGGAAATAGGCTACGGCATTGTAGATGTTCTTGAGTGTCACTGAATCAATAACAGAAAAATAACTAAGTTTAAGAAAAGTCAGTATATTATATTTGACAAAGAGATAATAAATAGATTGTGGAATATAGTCATAAAAACTGACAATAGCTAGGAGAAACTTTGGTCTTGGTGTCCTTATATAGTTAGTGTAACATATGAAGGACAAATGAGTGTTAACCACTAATTTATATTTTACAGTGGATAATGTAATTAGATTATAGAAGAAAACCACGTCTGATGGCGTCAGGAAGGTCTAAGTTATAATGATGATGTGAGATTTTACTTAACGAAGCTAACCGATTTTCTTTTTGAGTGAAGGTTTCTTAGAGTCTGCACTGAATCCATGGAGCTTCTGATGTGAAGATCATGAAAGGCTCATAGGAGACTGCGGGAAGTCTAGGAAATGACAGGAAAGGACTGACCATCTTTAATAAACAGGATTTTAGACAGGGGCTAATAATATTGCATTTAATTTTACTGTAAATAACAGAAACGGAGTTTGGACAAAGTATAAGAGAAAGGGCAGTCATGAAAATTCCTGCAGCACCTACTCCCTCAAAGATGTGAATTGAACTACCATGATCACCTGAATGGACTAGAAAAAGGCTTTCAGCTCGGCTTCAGTGTGTTTTGTTTTAGATTGGAAGGAATGTTAAGACTATAGAGGACACGGGGTGCAATTATTGTTGTTAGATTTGAACAAGCGCTTTAAGAGTGAATTTTTTAGAAACGAGAGAACACACTGTAGTAGCAAATGACCAGTAATTTGAGCTTGAGCCACTTTCTTCATGATTATAGTCTTAAGCCTAAGACATATTGTTTGAACCCACGATCCACGTAGTAGAGATGAAAACTTTTGCGTAGCATAAAGAAAAATGAATGGATAATCAGTCCATCCGAGTTAGATGGAGAGGAAAGTCAAAGTGGAGATAGATGGATGGAGTGAGGAAGGAGTTTTAGACGAGGGCAAAAGGGTTGCAAAGGAAAGATGGAGGGCGGTGATGAGGGGTGAAAGGTAGGGTATGTGTGGGTTCTTGTGCTTATGTGAGGGAATTATAGCGGGCACCACCCCACGAGAGTATATATATATATATATATATATATATATATATATATATATATATATATATATATATATATATATATATATATATATATATATATATATATATATATATATATATATATATATATATATAGTCTATGGAAGAATTAACAACCTTATATTAATAACTAATTCATACGATACGCAGTAATAGTAAACTAACATTGCCAAGAAAGTTTGAAAGTAGATACCGTAGAAATTAGAATATTTAATTTATAATAAAAAAATATATATTTTTTTTTCCAATTTCAGGATTAAAGAAGCTTTAATTTTGTTAACTCTACCTCGAGCTACAGCATTTTTATTAAAAGATACTCTTGAAGCCTCAAAGGAAAATAGAGACTTCTATAACCAGAATGCTTCACCAGTTAAAGCTTTAGAAGAAAGAGGAGTTTTCTTGTTAAGTGTTCATGACGCACATTGTATTCTTAATATAAGAACCAATATGGTAAATTTGTAAAATCCTCAAGAAAAAAAAAAAAAGCTGCTGAAAATAAAAGGTTGGAAAGTTAATGCGCAAAAATATATATATTTATTTAATTTATTTTATACATTAATTATTTTACTGTTTCATATTTTTCAAATTATATTATTTTCGTCTTAATGCTTTTTTCCCAAACTTTGTTCTCTTTCCTACCAAATTCTCAGATTGATTTGGTTCTTTCATAACGCTGTGTAGAGCTTCATACAATAACTTTGCGTTTTTTGAATTCTCTAATAACTGGTTAATTTCCTCGAAGGAGAACGTCAGAAGATGAGGAATATCTTTTACGTTTCTTAAGATACTATTTATGTTTTTAGTTGTAACACCTGGAAGCTTTGCTATGAAGTCCTGAAATTCAAAATTTAAGAAGGATAAAGAATTACCGAATAATAATAATAATAAAAAAAAATCTTTCGTTGTTTAAATTTAAATTATAATTTTACCTTGACCAAAGGGTTGAAATTTTCAGATGCAAAATCTGGGTTTGTATCTTTATTTACAGCTTGGGCTTCAGCAACAGACGGTTCAGGTTTTCCTTTCTAGATTTTAATTAGAAAATTTATTGAAGGATAAATACAATCAATACCATTATACTGATGAAAATGAAAACGTTACTCATTTTATACTTTACAAATATAGTTTCAATCTAGGGTTTACTCTGGCAATGTTTTAAAGAAGATATAATCATTAACTGCTTACCTTAAGCATATAGAAAACCTCGGCTGTGGCAAAAGGAGAAGGAGACCAAATTATCCTAAGGTAAGGAAAATGCAATGTTAGCAACTGCAATTTAGCTGATACTTCTTTGGAGGAGGAAGATGGGTCTGACGACAGGAACAGACGTCCCTTAAAGTAAAACCAATTATTAAATAAAAATATTCAAGCTGGCTCAGCTCAGTCTACCTCTTAACTATTCATATTAACTATCAATATTAAAGCTGCAATAAGGTATGAAAATATTGTAGCATAGTTTTAATTATGGATGAATTATGTAATATAATAGCAAATTACAATTAATAACTTTCTAGCCGTTACGTCGCGTACATAATCTATTCCTTAGAGAGAGAAGAAAATTATATAAAAAATAGAAAAGTCTCAAAATAATATATACAAAACTACAGGCAAGCATCAATACTATACTAATAAAATATACTCACTTGTAAATGAAAAGGTTTATTGTGATCGAATTCAATAAGAAGAATTGGTTTTTTATAATATCTTGTCATGGCCTGTGCTTGATTATAAAGACGGCCAGAACTGAGCGACCCAATTAAATCACTAATACTTTTTCTTTCAACACAAACTTCTGGTGTTAAAATATAATCTCCAACCTGCAGTTGAAATAAATAAGAATATTGTTAAAATTACAAATTTGTGTATCAACTCACTTGGTAAAACTTCAGAAATAATGCGTTAAAAATTTCCTCCAGATTTTGAATAGTTTTCTGAAGCTTTTAAATAGAAGGCAGACCCTTGAATCATACTTTTTGAAAGATGCCGATTTTTTTGATTTTTTTTAATTTTTTTAACCCGACTACTTTCTATTTCTGTGTCAAAAAAAAAAAAAAAAAAATCGCAAAAATGAAGACCAAAAAAAAAACTAAAATAAAATAAAACCACCTCTATTGTTGCTGGGTCTATTTCAATCCCCTTTTTATGAAGCATTGAAGGAAGATCGCTTCGGAATTCTCTCATGTCAACTATGATTCTAGGCGTAATAACTTCCTCTAAAGAACTGCCTCCAGCTTTGCGAGTCAAATCGTTTTTGCTTTTTTCATCATTTTTGTCAAATGAGTCTCTCAAAAGATCTGGATGATCGTCATTTCGACCGTCGGCATATTCTGGAATCACCATTGACTGTAACACACATTAATGGATTAAGCATTAAAGAGAGACTGTGAAAAGGTCCTTCTAAGGACTTCAATGAATCGTTTATAAAAGTAAATTTAAACAAGACAAGTACAGACCATTATTAATAGGAATGAAAACACTATGAAATATATTACTTACAGCTTTTTCTTTAATTAAAAATTCAAAAGCATTTTTTTCTCTCTTGATATTTGTTAAATAAATTTGCTCCTCTACAGTGCCTTTATAAATAAGAAAATAAACACGACACTGTGCGTGTTCGTTTCTCGCTTGCCAAACCTTTAAAAGCAAATAAAATTATTAAAGCTTAAAGTAAAAAGCATATATATATATATATATATATATATATATATATATATATATATATATATATATATATATATATATATATATATATATATATATATATATATATATATATATATATATATATATATATATATATATATATATATATCAGAAGTGGGCAAGTGCGCAAGTTGAGCTCTAGGTAAATGACTAGCGCAAACTTTTGAGAAAATAGCGCTCTTCCGCACGCTCTTCACAATTTTTTAAAAAGCGCAACTACATGAGCAAGATTTTGTAACGTTTTCAAGAAAAGGCAAGAAAACGAGTGTAAAACATGATCAACAATATTTGCTAAGTTCTGTGACGTCATTGTGGGAATATATGTTGAATAATGATTAATGAATGTTCTAAAAATCAGAACTGGCAACTTTATATATAAAGTTGTAAACAAAACGCAATCGGCGTGTTTTGAGGAGTTTTTTTAACTTATTTTAAAGGTAAAACTCTCCTCTATTATTATTTATTGGTTAAATGCATTTTTATATGTACGACTTAAGATATTTCTGTGTCATATTATGTAAAAAGTGAGAGTGCATGTGTAGTGCAAATAAAATTAAAAACAATAGTGTAATATGAGAATTAATAGTAAGCGAATCAGTTTTGAGGTGAACCTAATTTAGATGGTGCAGTTTTGCATCATAGAAGATGTTTCGAGTGACTACATCCTTCCCTTTTGGGTACAATAACAGACTAACGACTCTGCAACTTGCTAAGGTTATACAGATTTTAAATAGTATGGTAATACTTCTCAATATGGCTGCCTTTCTATTGGTATTAGTGGAGTTGCCAATTGAGGATTTAATGTTCTTTTATTTATAAAAAAAAAATAGTATATAAAAATTTGGAGTAAAGTTATTCAAATTTAAAGTGCAAGTGGTCCATTATTAAAAAATAAATAAATAAGTGGTTTTCATTTACCCCTCTATATATATATATATATATATATATATATATATATATATATATATATATATATATATATATATATATATATATATATATATATATATATTATATATATATATATATATATATATATATATATATATATCGTACAAAATCTATTCTCCGAGATACCAAAAACTCTTTTCTCCTCCGCAAATGCAATAATCTTTCTGGTTCCTCTTCCTCTCGCCCTTTCTGACATTTTGCAAAAAATGTCAACTCTATCTTCCCTCGTCTAGTTTCTTCTGATGGCACAACTGCCATTTTACCTTCTATTAAAGCTGAACTCTTCGCTCAAACTTTTGCCTCTAACTACCTTCAACCCCTCCAACTTATTTATGCCTAACATTGTAATTTCTTCTAAAGATGTCATTTCTGCTCTCTCTGAGCTTAACACTAACACTAATAATGAATATGTGTTTGAGAAAATAGCGCTCTTCCACACGCTCTTCACCATTTTTTAAAAAGCGCAACTACATGAGCTCAAGATTATTGTTCTGATGGTACTCCTCTTGCGGTTCTCAAAACTTGTGCTTCCGAGCTTGCACTCTGCCTTGGTAAACTATTTCGTCTCTGTCTCTCTACTTCTACCTTTCTTCTTGCTGGAAACGTGCGCTCATTCAGCCTGTGCCGAAGGGGTACCCCTCTCAACCCTCTGACTATCGCCCTATTTCTTTAACCTCCGTTCTTTCTAAAGTTTTCGAATCTATCCTTAACAGGAAGATTTGGAAACGCCTTAATTCTTCTAATTTTATCTCTGATCGCCAGAATGGCTTTCGTTAAGAACGTTCTACTGGTGATCTTCTTTCCCTACTTTCTGACTCTTGGTCCTCCGCTCTTCGGAGTTTCGGTGAATCTAGACATATCGAAAGACTTCAATAGAGTCTAGCACAAAGCTTTGATTTCCAAACTTCCCTCCTTCGGAATCTATCCTTCTCTCTAATTTCCAACTTTTTCTAATTTTCATCAATGATTTCTTCTCTATTACTTCGTCTCCTTTCCACTCCTGTACCGATGACTCAACAATTCATTACTCCTTTCAACAGTTGATAGGCTCAAGAAGGATGGCCTTGGAGCAACTGACCTCTGATCTTTCTCGTATTTCAAATTGGGGCTGAGAAAACATGGTCGTTTTCAATGCCTCTTAAACTCAATTCCTCCATCTTTCTACCCGACACAATCTTCCACACAACTATGACATCTTCGAAAACACTCAACTCAAACCTTCATCTGTTCTTAATATTCTCGGTGTTTCTTTTCTCGTGATCTTTCTTGGAAAGATCACATTATTTCTCTTTCCAAACAAGATTCTAAGAGGTTAGGTATTTTGAGGCGCCTTCGGGATTTTTTTACACCACCCCAGTAGCTTGCTCTTTATAGGGGTGTTGTTCGCTCCTGTATGGAGTACGCCTCACACATCTGGGGTGGTTCTACATATACTGCTCTTCTCGAAAAGGTGGAGTCTAGGGCTTTTCGTCTTATAAACTCTTTTGCTCTTATTAATTCTCTCCAACCTCTTTCTTCCCGTCGAATTGTTGCGTCACTCTCTCTATACTATCGCTATTACAACGGACATTGCTCTTCTGAACTCTCACGTCGCATACCTCCTGCGTTGAGAAGGGCTAGTGCTACACGACTTTCTACACAGTCTCATCCTTTCTCTGTCCAACTTCCGACCCCAGACTTAACCGCTATGCTCACTCTTACATGTACTCTACTGGTAAAGTCTGGAACACACTCCCTTTATCTGTTTTCCCAACTTCCTCGGGTCAAGTCGGCAATTAGCGACCGGATTCCAAATGTTCCCCAACTCTGGTGGATATTAGTAGGCCTCCGGCCTTTGCCCACCAGAGGAACCAAATATATATATATATATATATATATATATATATATATATATATATATATATATATATATATATATATATATATATATATATATATATATATATATATATATATATATATATATATATATATATATATATATATATAGGGGAAGGCCAACCATAACAGCAATGCTGCAACATTCTCAAAAATAATGAAACATCCTCTTATGTTCAGAGTTTATCAAACAATAACATACGTTACTAAATATATAGTGTACATTATTTTCATAATATTCATGCAAGTAGGTAATGCAATAAAAACGGAGCAATTTAGTCGGCGCAGGACTACAAGCCTCGAAGTTCAAATAACCTTTAACAAACATTATACGAAGACTGGCAGGGTAAATGACTTTCACAAACATTACAAGAATTAACTACTGGCTGCGGACCCAGAAACAGCATAACAAAAAACTTTAATTTAAATTCAATTCATTTGGAATTTAAGTGTAATTTCTTATTATATATATATATATATATATATATATATATATATATATATATATATATATATATATATATATATATATATATATATATATATATATATATATATATATATATATATATATATATATATATATATATATATATATATATATAATATAAATAATAAAAAAATTTTCACGAAAATGAAATTTAAAAAAGAACATTTTAAAAATGCTCACTAATTAAATAATTTAATTTTATAAGGAAAAATTTAATTTTCTTTCCTCATTCTTTATTTAAATATTTAAATACAAGTAATTTTAATATATAGTATAATTCAGGGTGAACATATGTTAAAAAAATTTGCCACGAACAAACCTTGGTGTGTGAGAATCTTGCTGACATCACAACAAATGTTGGAAGGGTTCGCAATTTGCGCAAGGGATACCTGCACACACTTTTCCATATTACGGAAATTTGCTATTAACACAGTGTTCAATACTTGCAGAATGTCTTTCTGTTGCATGAGAGTACTCAGATTGTTGTGATACACTTTCTCTTCCAGTATGCTCCAAGGAAGAAATCCGGCTAGGATGACCCAGTCTTCAGAGAAGGACTCAATTTCGTATATATTGACGTGGACGGAGTTCCTCGTCATCCAAATAATTTATGAACTCAATGAAGATGTTCATATACAAAATTTATAAATAGTACTTTGATATCTATAAGCGCATATCTCTGGCGGGGAGGGAGTGGGTCACCCTGTAGTATCCTTTGAACACTAATTTTAAAACTTTTAATGTGCGAGAATATGGAAAGATATGCAAAATTCTAGCACTTTAAATTTAAAACTCTTAAATTATGATACAGAAACAATTTTTTCCCCAGTTTCTGGAGTAATTCGATTTCGTCCTGGAATGTATATTTGCCCCACTTCTAAACAGACTTTCATTCTCAATATAAGAAGGTGGAGCAGAGAGATATTTATACGCCAATATATGTAAATTAATTGGCAGAATAATCAGCATAAATTGATGACAACTGAGAAAAAATATGCCGATGACGCTTAATCGCACCATCATATATATATATATATATATATATATATATATATATATATATATATATATATATATATATATATATATATATATATATATATATATATATATATATATATATATATATATATATATAAGTTATCACCATCACTCACGGGCAGAGCCCTATTCAAGGAGTGTGGTTCTGAGCCAGGGAAATTGAGTTATATGTTATTGTTGACCAAGATGATAAGTTACACTGATTATTTAGTTTTGGATAGGGAAACCCTGCTCCGGTACAGACCAATTGAGTTTATTTTTGACCACCGGTGGGCGTCGTTTCGAATCCTTGATAGGCGACCTTCTCTGTAGGAGCAATTTAGAGAGAATGTGATATTGTATGTGTTGAAATAGCGTGGAATGTTGTAAGCGTTGGCTTGTTTTTAAGCGATATGTGAGTATTGAGATTAGCGTAATAATTAACTACAGAAAATCTCCTACAAACGACAATTTTTTATGTCTCTTCAGGTAACTGGATCGGAGGTTCGAACCTCGATTTGTATACTTTGCATTACACGCCCGAGAGCGAGGGGCGAACCTCGTTCCCCTAAGCCAGAAAAAAAAACTGACTTTTACCCACTGAGCTACCGTAATATATATATATATATATATATATATATATATATATATATATATATATATATATATATATATATATATATATATATATAATATATATATATATATATATATATATATATATATATATATAGGGACCGACCGGGGCTGGGAATTTTGCCTGGGGCCAGGGTTGCCTAAAAATTGCAAAGAGGTCAAAAGCACTGACATTTTAGGTTAAAAAAATTATATATAAATTTAATTGAGGTATATTTAATTAATAGAAAGGCGTAGAATAGCCAACATTCACTGAAATTAATGATTATATGCATTTTGTCAGAAAAATTTTCAGAAAATTACAGATTTTGTGTAATAAAAAGTACAAAATTTAAAAAATAAATTTTTTTTTGATTCATAATAGTGATTCAATATAACCTATTTTTATACATATCGTTGTTATATTATTGCTATGTATCAAACTTGCATCAATTAGCTATATTATTTCAAAAATCATTATTTTGTTTATACTTTCAATAAATATGGTTAAAAGATCAGCTTCAGCTGTATGGGAGTACTTTACAATGTTTCTGGATAGCCACGAAATAACTAAATGTAACATCTACAGTCAAAGAATTAGAAGAGGATCTCCGGGTGCCACAAGTAAAAATTTTTCAACCAAATCTTTAAGGGGGCATTTAAAATCAAAACACAAAAATAAACTATTCACTAGCAGAGAAGGAACGGTCAAAAGAAACCGAAAAAAAAGAGATAAATTTTAAAAAAGCAAGAAGAAAAAAAATCTAAATTTTCTTATATTTTGTTTGAAATTTTTTTTTATTATTTGACTGATTGAGCTAAAATTTCCAAGGTATATGCATTTTTTTCCCAAAGTTCTGAGTTGATTTCGAGCATTTTCCTGAGTCTATAACGGTTTGAAAGTTATTTGGACCCAAAATTAAAAAAAAAATGAATAGAGGGGTCAAACCACTGGTTCACATGAGCTAAAAATTTAACTGAATAATCTTAGCCCCAATTTCTAGCATTGGTGAAAACAGATTTTTGATTTCACATCTAGGAAAAAAGTTATGAGCACTTGAAATTTTTTTTTTTTTAAAATCGTACCCTTCCGGGGAAAAAACTATTTTAAAAAACACGCTAACTATTAATTTGTTTATGTTTGAATATTGTTTAGAGGAGGGACAGGGCTGCAATTTTTATTTAGTACATTATTAAATGCTCTTTGTTTGATGCTAGGTATAGACTCTCAAACTTTGGAAATTTTTGAAATTTGGTCAAAAATTGACTTTTTTGAGAGGCTATATCTCGAAACCAACGAACCATATCGAATAAAGTATAGAGAAGAATTTGTAGCCCCATCCCTCCTCTATGCACCCACCAAAAATAAGAAATGTTTTAGTTGTAGTTTTGTTTTAAATTTTATTTTACCGAAAAGGTTAATAAATTTTTTTTCAAAAAAAAAAAATTTCAATAGTTGTTCAGTTTTGGGCTTATAACATTTTTTCTATATCTCTGGGAACAAATGTATGTTACAAGTTTTTGTTGCCAATAGAATAATGAATATATATTCAAATCTCAGGTCATTCCCAAAAGTGATTTGGCCCCGTTATTCATTTGAAAAGGGTCAAATTTCAAAAAAAAAAAAAAAAAAAAAAAAAATTTTTAGCAGTTATAAACTAAGAAAAACGCTAGAAATAGACTCATTTTCACAGGAAAAAAAGCTATATACACAGAAAATTTCAGGAGAATAGGCTGAAAATTAAAAAAAAAAATTTTGAAATTGGATTGTCCCCTCAAGTATAATTTGTCATTTTAACCCCCAGGTTTTCCCTGATTTTTAGCCGGGCCGGGGCCCTGGTCGGTATATATATATATATATATATATATATATATATATATATATATATATATATATATATATATATATATATATATATATATATATATATATAT
>SEYY01021421.1:10000-22500 GCA_009176605.1 Armadillidium nasatum | reverse complement strand
TAAATCCGGATTAAGAAATCTTTTAATTAAGGTGCAGCGAGATTAGGTCATTAAATTTAATTTTTAATATAAACGAACATCGGGACTTATGCCAAGGTCTTCTTTTTGGATGTATTTGATAGGCCTTTATATGTCTTCCTGTGGAAAACTTCCCAAATATACTTGTGAACAAATTTTTTGCAAGCTAATATTTTAGTAATTTCTAAACATTAATTAGTTTTTAAATGAAGTAAATTAATTATTTATATTTTCAATGGCTACAATAATTTTAATGATGATCGTCGCCATTCTTTTAAATGTCTTATTTACTGCTAAGTTTTGTCTTATTTTTCCACCTACGATTTCTGATATTGATTAATTAAATTAGATAATAACATATATTTAAATTTATTTATATGTCAGCTGATATTTGTTTGCATCCAAGCGTTCGCTATGGTAGGATGTCATTTCCAGATTTTTGTAGAATGCACATTTTATCTCAAAGAAAATCATATGATTCAAGGGTAATCCGTTTTACAGAATTAAAATACATTTTCAAAAGATATTGATAACCTATGGTAGAAACTATGCTCAAAACAGCATTTAAACATATTCAAATGTCAACATGTGCTTTCAAGAGCCATCACTAGATGACATTATTAAAAATAAAATAATTCATAGTTTAAAATCGATTAATGGAAAAATTCTTTAAATAATAATAATAATAATAATAATAATAATAATAAATACAAATATGCATAAAGCTTCTCAAATTCAATATACACTAAAGGGAAACAAGTGTAAAGGTGAAAAATTCTTTTTTAATAAAGAACTGTGAAATATTGAAAGTTATTACAAAGAAAAACTTTTGCATTACCTTTAAGGAATGAATATAAATGGATAAACCTTTTTCTTCAGAGGTTTCAGATTCTTTTGTCGATTTCATGTGATTTGGTTTATCCTCCTCCTCTTCACGAATCGGGTACCTTTTACTCATTTGCGTCAGAGTTATTTCATCTCCTTCATCTTTATCTTTTTCCTTTTTCTCACTTTCTTTTTTCTTACTGGGTCCTTTGCGCCCTTTCCCGATATGTATGTAATTTTCTCTCGATTTATCTTTTTCGTTTTTGCCAAATAAGGAAGGTGGAGGAGGTATACCCAATTTACTACCAAATGACCGGTAGAAACTTCTTTTCAACACTTCTTCAGGACCATCTATAAGGCACTATAACAAAAGGAATCAATAATGTAATTTAAATTTATATATTTTGGGAAGAAAAGTTTTAAATTAATATAATTTTTTGAGCTTCACCAACTGAAAATTTCTTAAAGTAAATAGTAGTTAACTTAGTTCATAAATCTAAAAACATATTTAGTTTTCAAAAATCCGTTTGACAATTATGACATTGGATTTATTTCTCTTCGAACCTATATTTTTACGAACAGTGAAGGAAAGAACGTTTTTAATTCAAAGAGGTGAAAAACAAAAACTCAATCCAAATAAAAACATTAAAATTTTTATTTACTTTTATTTATTATTTATATTTTATTTATTATTTATTTTTTATTTATTTTTATTTTATCTTTATTATTTACTTAACACACAGCGGTATTAAGAGACTTTAATTAATTAAACTCAACTGTGTTCGAGAATTTAAGACACACATTCACATTAACGGATACAGTGTAGAAAAGAACAGAGAAAGAAGGGAACGAAAATAAGTACCATAATTGCGCATTCACCCACTTTTTTTTTCTTTCTTAAATTAGAACACATGAAGTACAAACTATAGAGAGCCAATAAAAATAGTCTCATTGAATCTCAAAAGAAAGGTTTTCTATATATATATATATATATATATATATATATATATATATATATATATATATATATATATATATATATATATATATATATATATATATATATATATATATATATATATATATATATATATATATATATATATTTCTGAAAACATTGTGCAATCTTTATATTGTTATATTAGTGGTAAGTAAGAGCAATCTAAAAGTTTGTAGCCTAATACCGTAGACATGAAAATAAAAAGAATAAATCTAACCACTATAAGTTTAAAATCTTATATGGTAGAAATTATAATTCAGAGAAAAAATGATAAATGTAATAAGGGTTTCTTAAAGAAAATCAAGATTAGTTTTTCTGTGGTTTCATATATATAATATATATATATATATATATATATATATATATATATATATATATATATATATATATATATATATATATATATATATATATATATATATATATATATATATATATATATATATTAGGGATGGAGTGAAGTATCGGTATCGGTTATCGGTATCGGTAGTATCGGCAATTTTTGGGTATCGGTAAGTATCGGTAAAATTTTGCCGGTATAGTAAGTATCGGTATTTTTTTCAGGTATCGGTATCGGTACTTCCGAATTTTTATCGGTATCGGTAAAATTTTGGTATCCGCTCCATCCCGATATATATATATATATATATATATATATATATATATATATATATATATATATATATATATATATATATATATATATATATATATATATATATATATATATAATATAATTTTTTTTAAAACATCACCACCGCTCACGGGCAGAGCCCTATTTAAGGAGGGGGTGTTAGAGCAATAAAAGAATAAGAAAACCCTACAAGTCCCACCTAAAGAAATTTTCATAGTTGAGCACAGACGTGAGCTTTAAAGTAACTGAGATTAAATTCGGCAGGAAACACAAAAGATGGAAGAGAATTCCACAAAACAGAAGTGGTTGGAAAGGAGGAGGCACCACAGCGGACAAGCCTGGATGGAGTTGCCTATGTCCACACTATATATATATATATATATATATATATATATATATATATATATATATATATATATATATATATATATATATATATATATATATATATATATATATATATATATATATATATATATATATATATATATATATATATATATTCTATCAGAGTGCTAGAAGACATTCTCATTAGATATATAGAGTGTTAAGGTAAGTTGGATCATTCCTTCGGAATCAGTGGTTTCTCTTTCGCATTTCACTACCTTTGAATAGTAGTTATAGAGCTTACAGGCATATTTTGTAGGCATTTCTTCCTATCCATTATCGCATTCATTCATTTCTGGAACAGCCGCTTTCTCCATTATTGATCTCTGTATTTTTTTCTCTAAAGTTCATTTCTTATTGTAATTATATATTCCAGTCATTTATTGGAATAAACTGAAAATTTAAATTTAATATGGAAAACTAAAATTGTAAACTTAATTCTGGTAGACCGAGGCAGTCCTGATCGGCCTTTGTGGCTTATTATTCTTATTTTTCTTTGCCTTTATATCTTCTTAAGCAAAATATAGTGATTGAACGCATTCCAGCAACAAATGCTACATTAAATCTTACAATTATTCTTAAAAATTTTCAATAATAATTACAATAAAATAATAAAAATATAGGAATAATATTGATATTAAAATAATATAAACAAAAACCAAGACTAAAGTCGAAATTTTGCAAACCCAAGAAATATTAAAAAGGCTGGACTATTTTGGGAAAAAGGACTTCATCATTGTGTGAAAAGAACATTTCGACTTTAGTCTTCTTTTTTGTTTATGTTATTTTAATATCAATATTATTCCTATATTTTTATTATTTTATTGCAATTATTATTATTATTTTAGTATTTTATATATAGTTAATGAATTATATTTGGTTTATATTTTAAATTAGAAATTTTTAAACTTAGATTGTGCTGAAGATAAGGTTTGAAAAGTTCACTGTATAATAAATAATATGTGGAAACCCTTAGCTTTAACTTTCTTTATATATATATATATATATATATATATATATATATATATATATATATATATATATATATATATATATATATATATATATATATATATATATATATATATATATATATATATAAGCTCACGGCAAATTTTGAGTGAATTCCTCATATAGTTTAGAGTAGTCTATATTAACATGGGTCAATAAGTGCTTGGTTTAAAAGCTGAGACAAATTCTCCACAAGCTGCGACAGCGTGCAGCACTACGTGACTATTGTTCCAATACCATAATAAAAGACGAATTGTTAACAATATGTATTTCATTTTTTCCAATAATAATTTATATAACGTTCTGCGAGGATATCTGTTTACCATTGCTGGTTTGGAATTAACTGGATGTGTGTTAATTTTAATTTGTTAAGACAATATAAAAATGAAGAGCTAGCAATGAACATTTCAATTAATGTCTGACTGATGGTAATGTTCTAGAATGACATCGTTTGTACCTCATTAAGTTCCCTTCCCAGGATGAAGGTGTCTGGATAGAAAAACACTTGAAAAGCATCCATTGCCTCATTTGTAAACATTGGAGTTTTAAATCTTTTATAAGTCAACGTAGTAAGACAATGAAGTAAGATCCCGGAACTAGAAAATTTCGGGAGGGAGTGTATGTGAATCCTAGAATTTGCTCAAAATAAAATGTAAAGCAGATTAACTTTGCTTGAACAATTTCCCAGAGAGTGTTGGGATAACAAGAAAACTGATCCTTACGATCTGAGTGAGTACATTAGCTTTGTTACTAAAAGTTCCAATGGGAATATGGTCTTGACGGTATTGTTGTTCACGAGATGGGATCAAATTTTCATAATCATCATGTGCTTGCAGAGGATGATCTACATGCATTCTACAATAACATTTAGACTGGCAATTTGGTGATCGTTTATAAAATTTCATATATTTCTATATAGGTATTCAGGGGAGAACTACAAAAATTTATTCTTAAAAAAAAAAAAAAAAAAAAAAACGACATTCACTATAAAAGGAGGGAGTACACAACTGTATTGTACATATGAAGATGTTCCATTTCATTTTAATTTTGTCACTCATCAGAATTTCTTGTCATTGAATAAACATTAACGGACATGACATGCTTACCTGACAAAGCCATTGAGTTTTATCTACTGGCTCATTTAAATACATTAGTATATTTGTCTACTGTGATCAGTGTTATTAGGGCAAATCCGAAACTTGGAATGTGTTTGGAAATCACTAAGTTTCTCTTCAAGTACAATTTGATGAAATCTGAAGCCTGTATTCTTGCAAAAGGTGAACATTTTGAAAATTTACAATAAAAATGATGTGAAAAGCGGTTCCATAAAATGACAATAAAACAAGAATATTCATGATGTAATGGGTTTCATTGGCGATCTTATGAGATAGTTTGATAGCAAATGCCTCAACTGTAAAAGCAAACATTTTTGGACCCATGTTTTCAAATTATTTTTGATAATTATATTGAAAGTATTCGCTACTCAAATCATCTTAATTAAAAACAAACAAATGTATAACCTCTTTAATTTGATTTGATGTTCTATCATCTTGCGTGACAATGAGGCAATTTCTTTTTTCATCAGCATTTTCAGTTTCACTTTTGATTTCATCCAAGATTTCTGTCAAGGTCGACCATTTTGGATTTACTTCAATGTGTTTGTATGGTGCTAACAAAAACAAATTAACACTATTAAATTACGGTTAAACAAAAAACAAATCATTTACTTGTGCTATATAAAAAAAATTATGAACATTTTCTCCATGATGTTTTATGCTAACATGCACAACTAAAAAATATTAGAACATATAAACTATCACAATTTGAAATCATCATCATGTAAAAACAAGATTATAATGGTACTGAACTTCCCTTACATGAAATTTAAACATGTTGAGTCGTAAAGAGGAGCAACTAACTAAAAGAGAAGTTTATTAAGATTCAAGAGACTTACAACAATAGAAAATCTTCACCCTTTTAAATTCTTTCCTGATTGTGAACCGTAGATTTTCCATATATATATATATATATATATATATATATATATATATATATATATATATATATATATATATATATATATATATATATATATATATATATATATATATATATATAGGGACCGACCGTGGTTGGAATTTGGCCGGGGCCGGGGCCGGGGTCACCCAAATTTGGCCGGGGCCGGGGTTCTGGCCGGGGTTTCCTAAAATTTGTAAAGAGGTCAAAAGCACTGAAATTTAAGGTTAAGAAAATTAGATATAGAGTTTATTTAATTGTAAGGAAGGAGTAGAATAGCCAACATTCACTTAAATTAATGATTATGCATTTTCTCCAAAAAAAAAAAAATCAAAAAATTACAGTTTTGTATAGTTAAAGTTTAAAAAAAGGACAAAAATTAAAAAAAAATATTCTAATTCATAATAGTGATTCAACAGGTTTACTTAAGTAAGACCCTAAGGTAAAGTTTCAAAAAATGTAAGATATAAAATTATCAATTTAACCTGTATTTATACATATCATTGTTATTTTATTGCCATGTATCAAACTTGTATCATTTAGCTGCATTATTTAAAAATTATTATTTTGTTTATACTTTCAGTCAATATGGCTAAAAGATCAGCTTATGCAGTATTTGAATACTTTACAATGTTTCAGGATAGGCTCGAAATAGCTAAATGTAACATCTGCAGTCAGAAATTAGAAGAGAACCTCAGGGTGCTACAAGTAAAAAAATTTCAACCAAATCTTTTTGGAGTATCTAAAATCAAAACACAAAGATGAACATTCACTAGCAGAAAAGGAGCGGCCAAAAGAAACAGTAAAGAAAAAAATATTTAATTTTCTTATATTTTGTTTGATTTTTTTTTTTTTATTATTATTTGACTGATTGAGCTGAAATTTTCAAAGTATGTGAATTTTTTCACGAAGTTCTGAGTTGATTTCGAGCATTTTTTTGAGTCTATAACAGTTTGAAACTTATTTGGACCCAAAGTTGAAAAAAATGAATAACTGGGATCAAACCACTGGTCCACATGAGCTGAAAATTTAAGCTGAATACCTTTGCCCCAATTTCTTGCATTGGTGGGAATAGGTTTTTGATATCACGTCTAGAAAAAAGTTATATAAGCACTTGAAAATTTTTTTTGCAAAAATCGTACCCTTCTGGAGGAAAAAATTATTTATAAAAAACGTTACCTACTATTTTTTTTTTATTTGTGAATATTGTTTAGAAGAGGGCAGGGCAACAATATTTATTTAGTGCATATTTAAATGCTCTTTGTTTGAAGCGAGATATAGCCTCTCAAACTTTGGGAATTTTTGAAATTTGGCCAAAAATGGACCTTTTTGAAGGCTATATCTCAAAACCAACGAATGTCATCGAATAAAGTACATAAAGGAATTTGTAGCCCCACCCCTCCTCTATACACACCAAAAATAGGAAATGTCATAGTTGTATTTTTTTTAAAAAAAATTTTTGTCTGAAAAGGTGGATTTTTTTAGTTCCAAAAAAAAAAATTTTTTTTTTCTCTAGTTGGTCAGTTTTTGGCTTATAACATTTTTCCTATAACTCTGGGAACAAAAGTCTATTAGAGACTTTTGTATCCATTTAATTTTGAATAAATAGTCCAATTTTCAGCTCATTCTAAAAAGTGGTTTGGCACCGCCATTCAATTAAAAAAGGGTAAAATTAAAAAAAAAAAAAAAAAAAAAAAAAATTTTAACCGTAATAGACTCGGAAAAACGCTAGAAATGGACTTTTCTTACCGGTAAAAAATCTATATAACAAAGTTTCAGCACAATCGGCTGAAAATTAAAAAAAAAAATAAAAAATTTTAAAAATATAATTTGTCATTTTAACCCCGGCAGGCAAACCCGGTTTTCCTTGATTTTTGGCCGGGGGCCGGGGCCCCGGTCGTTCCTTATATATATATATATATATATATATATATATATATATATATATATATATATATATATATATATTATATATATATATATATATATATATATATATATATATATATATATATATATATATATATATATATATATATATATAATATATATATATTATATAGAGATACCGATAACGATAACAATGTTTTTCTGAATTCATGAAGGTTGAAACAAGATTGAAAAATAATATAATGAATGACCACAAAATTTAGGTTTTCTGATATTCGTAATATCTAGTTATTTTGAAGCCACACAGCTAAACAAAATTATTGCTATATAAAAATTAGAACTATCAAAATGGATTCTATCCCATAAGTCATGTGATGATTAGCGATGAAGTGATACTAAAATTTTAACCGATACCAATTGGCTGAATCTCTCCCCTTGTTCGTCTATTAAATCACTTAAATTACTTGTAAATTGGTCGAGATGGTCATTTAAAAAATGCGTTTTTTATAATAAGACGTCCATAATACAACCTAACTCTTTGTAGTTTCTTAGAAGTTTTTAAAAATTTGCATTACAATTTGCATAAGTTTTCTACCATGTCCACGAAAGAGAACCAGGCATTTTTCTTGCGTACATTAGTGACATTAGGAAAATTGCTGTCTTTAATTAATGTTCTTATTTGTAGGTTGTCGAAAATTTCCGCCTTGATTTCTTTCCTAATTTAAACTTCGTAATTCTTAAATAATAAATTTAAAACACTCGTCCTTCGTATCTAAAGCTGTTACATATGCAGAAGAAATTTCTTTCCTCACTAAAGGTGAATTACTTAAAAAAATTTTCCCTCCAACAGTAAGTGAAGGTCGTACTGGCAAGGTTTTTTTTTTTTTTTTAATATTCTGACTTGTCTCTGCTGTCCTATCAGCAAAGGAAGCTGTTATATTTATTCCCTTCTTGTGGTCCTAGCAGAAAATTAACCATTTTTAAGTCAACACATATGATCCCCTCGTACTCCGTTATATTTGATAAGAGTGTTACATATAAAAATAGACATAATATAACAATACTATAACAAGTAAAAATATTTAAAATAATTAACCTAGTTGAATATGTGTAACTCCAAAAAGTTTTTTGGAGTAATAAGATAAAACTTATTATGAATACGATGGAGAGAGGGAATAAGCAAAATATGGACCTGATAGAGCAAAACCTAGCGAAAATTCGTGTTCAGTGAACACAAATTACCTATATTTCAATGGCAAATCTAATTCAATTAGCATAAAACTGATAATCTTTTCTCCAATTTTTATAGTAGTTCCATTTCGCTTTCATAGAATATTTGGCAACAACTACTAAAAAGTCTTTCACTCTCAATAGAAGAGGGTGGAGCAGAGATATTTATAAGCTAATATATGTAAATTAATTTTAAAACTTATCGGCAGAAAACTGATGACGATTGAGAAAAAATGGTAATTTGCCCATTACGGTAACGATTAATCGTCCCATCAATAATATATATTATATATATATATATATATATATATATATATATATATATATATATATATATATATATATATATATATATATATATATATATATATATATATATATATATAATATATATATATATATATATATATATATATATACTAGGGATGGAGCGATACCAAAATTTTTATAACGATACCGATACCGATACCGATACCTGAAAATATACGATACTTTAATATACCGATACTTTATCCATTCATATACCAAAATTTTTACTGATACCAAGATTTTCAAATACTGATACTGAAATATATATATATATATATATATATATATATATATATATATATATATATATATATATAATATATATATATATATATATATATATATATATATATATATATATATATATATATATATATATATTAGGGATGGAGCGATACAAAAATTTTTGACCGATACCGAAACCGATACCTAAAAATTCCCCGAAGCCGATACCCGATACCTGAAAATATGCCGATACTTGCCGATACTACTACCGATACCGATACTTTACTCCTATACAAATTTTTTGCCGATACCGATACCGATACCGAAATAGGCCGATACCGATACCGGTATCGGAAAATATGCCGATACTTGCCGATACCGATACTTCACTCCATCCCTAATATATATATATATATATATATATATATATATATATATATATATATATATATATATATATATATATATATATATATATATATATATATATATATATATATGAAAGAAAAGTACCAAGAGTTGAAATTTTTCGATTTTTATGAGTACTGATTGTTTTATAACCCAACTTCAATCAAGAAACAGAAGGGCATTATTTGGAACATTATAAAAAAAAGCCGAATCTGTTTATGCTCTCCTGAATATTTGACTTGTCACTTTGCTAGTACAGGGATGCGAGCGAGAGAATATATATATATATATATATATATATATATATATATATATATATATATATATATATATATATATATATATATATATATATATATATATATATATATATATATATATATGATTTTCTAATTCATTTAGCTAGAAAAACATACAGCTAAATATTTATTAACTGAATATATTGTCTAATAATGGTAAGAAATGAATTCCATAGAAGTTATATATATATATATATATATATATATATATATATATATATATATATATATATATATATATATATATATATATATATATATATATATATATATATATATATATATATATATACCATTGTTGTCTATTTCATTGGTCTTTGCTTTTTTTGTCACTGTATCTTCTGTACTGCCTCCTAATACACGTATTTTTGAATGTACAAATAAGACATCAGCAGAGGGCAAAAGCATCCAGCCAGCGCTCTGCATTGCTTTCTCTGTAGTTTTGAGCGAGTTAATCAAGTTATAAAATGTAACTGAATCATACTGTGTCAAAAACCTGAAATGAAAATCACTTTTATGATATTAGACTTCAAAAACTTAGAAAAATTTTGACATCACTTTAGAATAATTTCCTGCGTCTGCATTGTTTATAATATTTTGAGGAAGAGACAATAATGATTCATAAATCATCTGCATACATTTAAGTATGTTTAATAACTTTACGTTACAATAAAAATGATAATTCAATCATTTGAATTATTAGAGAATATGAAGTTCAGTAATCAAATTGACCCATATAATTTAAAAAAATGAAAAATATATTGATAATAAACTGTGCATATATTATTTAAAAAGTAGTCTTTATTTAAATTTAAGATATAAAGATATTAAAGTTGCATATCAATGTGCCAAGCGATAAGGCTTTCATAAAGCCATACCAAAATGAACATCTCAATAATAGGCTCCCCTCTCTATCCTTCATTTGTAATGTCATATTTTCAAATAAATGAATAGTTTGCTAATTAATCGAATAGTGTGCATATAAATCATGTCTATAATAAAATGGATGAACTGAAATTCATTAATATTTTGATTTACTCGTAGAGAGAGATAGAGGCTAAAATACAATTTCTAAAAATAGGAACTTCCCAACTTAGGAAATACAAACGGTAAAAGCAAATGTAAAGTAATTTCAGAAATTAGTTTTCTATTATTTGTTCTTTCAGTATTGTTACTGTTTCTGTTGTTCCTCTAAGTTAATTATAGAATTTTTATTGCAATGTATAGTAAAAAAAAAAACAATAATAATAAATGATAGAATAATAATAATAATAATAATAATAATAATAATAATAATAATAATAATAATAATAATAATAATAAAGTTGTTAGCTTACGTAAGAATGGTTCGTAAAACTTTCAAGTCTGCAATCAGCTGTTTTGTTCTTGTTGACAACTGGTGCCAAATGGGATCCAGTTGCATCCTTATCATTTTTTCAAAATACCTCGAAATAGCATTTTCAACACAAAATTCTTCAAAATCAATTGCCCTATTTGAAAGCTTTAATTCTTGAAGAGTAGATGATATTAAATCCAGTGTTGCTAATTGTATTTGTTTCATATTCGAAGTCATTTGTATGTGAAGTTCAATAACTTCGGGCTGGGAAAAATCAATGTCTATTAATTAGTGATTAGTCAAATTCAGTCTTAATGGACAAATACAAAATAACAAGTGAAGCACTAAGAAAAATCTTCGTTAAAAAAAAATAAAAAATAAAAAAAAAAATTAAGATCCTAATTTAAGATACAAGTTGTTTTCCAGATTTTTTTAATAACATTGGCATATTTCCTTAATTTTAAAAGACCTTTAAAACTTCTAAATACGTAAAAAATATTGATTTTGTAACTTTAATACAATTTGTACTAACCATATATTGATTAAGGCATTCAGAAATTTGGAGATGAAATCGTGGCCAGAGGTAAAGTTTTTTCACAAAGAGATTTTTCATAATTCTTTCAACATGGCAGAAACCCACAGTAAATGATAGAGGACTACTTGAAAATGCTTTTATGAAACCTGTCTTTTAAATAATATTATTCTGATGATGCTTTCCAAATAAAATAAAATCTACAAAATACTATTTTCCCAAATAAGTGGTATGTATATAAAAGAAAGTACAATTTTTTACCTTATTTTTTTGTCTAAACAGTCTTAAAATAAAAGCTTCTTGATGTGAATCTATAATTCTATGTGCTTTCCAAACTACTATTCCTAAAAAATAAACATTAATTTTTTTTTACAAATTTT
>SEYY01021421.1:0-7500 GCA_009176605.1 Armadillidium nasatum | reverse complement strand
TGGGATCGAACCGGCGCCCTCAATCACGTGAGTCAATCACTCTACCGTTTGTTATGTGTACTCAATTCAATTTGTTCCCATCTACCAGTTTTGTACATACTAGTTTAACCATGATATCAGAATATGAGGCTTAACAGATGAAGTAAGACCTCTATGCCGATTCGAGTTGTCCTCCCAAGCAGCAAGTCTTAATTGTTAGTATGTTAAATAATGTGTCTGAACACTTTAAAGTAGCAGGTATACATAACGGAAAAATCCTTTGCTGTAGAATCTACTTCATCAAGTAATTTATTTCCACATGTCCTGAAATCCAAGACAAATATATTTGTCTAACATTCGATTCAGTAATTAAATGACTAATTTTATAATTAAAATAATGAGCTGATAAACGTTTTTCAGTTGTCACTGACAAAGAAATAGAATTAGATAAATAGCACCTTGATGTGAGGCTTTTTATTTAATGTTTAAGGAAACTGTATATTACATAGTTATGTCATAAATACTATAAATTGATGGTTTCATTTGGCGTGAAACTTCATTATATTTTAAAAGGATATACCGTGAATACATCCCTTTTATTAACACCCATAATTTTGGAATTACAGAAAAAATTTGAGACATGAATTTCCTCTAAAAGTTTTTGTTGAAGCTGTATAGCTTTTCAAAATGCCATTTAAACTGCAATCAGAGTAAACTTTACTGAAGTTATAATTAAAAGTTAGGGCGTAACAGTAACTATCTGAGGCAAACTTAGATCTTCATAGATTTTTTAATCTACCTTAACAAGTTGTCAATGGACGTAGAAAAGAATTAAGTATATATTTTTTATTTAAAACACAAAATCTCCATAGATGATAATATTTTGACAATCTTGCACTTGCAGTATATATTTATACCCATACATTTTCTTTTATTGTTAATAACATTAAACATTTCAGCTTTTAAGAGGTTCGCTTTCCGATAAGAGAGAGCTCTCTTGTTTTATTACCAATCAAGTTTTATTAAGATACAATAGAATTCCTCTATCTGATCCCCAATTCTTATTACTCAAAATATTTTTAAGTACCATGGGTTTCTCTGCTTTACCCTTAATATATTTAACACTCATTTTTCATGTTAAGTGTTAAATTATTAGTTAAAATAAGAGAATTATTTGTGGTGTTGTGTATTTGAATTCTTTCCCATGAACGGTAACTTGGGTGAAATCACTTTGGTTCTACAAATGGTTTTGTCAACTGGAAAACTTAAACAACAGGTCTCTGCTCACTTCACCAGTGAATAAATAAAGCTTCCTGAATAATTTAAACAGGAAACCCGAAGATTTGGATTCAGAAAACCAAAAGAAACAATCAACTTAATAAAAATATTTTATTAATAGTGTTCATTTCATAAAATGATCACATATCACTAGAGACAAATGGACTGAAGAATGCTACCTATAGAGGCTAAACATTCCGTTTCAACAGTCTAAGATGTAGTTTGATCTAGCTGTAAATGCCTTTACTTATTCTGGTAACCAAATGGATGAGGAGGACACTAATTTTAATAAATATTTAGTATCCTAAATGCTATATATCATATTTCATTATAAATTTTATTTTTGCAATTTAAAGAACATATTTGATATACTAAATTTACCTACCTTTCATTTTGTGATTTAAAATATTATTATTATTGTTATTATTATTATTATTATTATTATTATTATTATTATTATTATTATGTTATATATTATATATATATATATATTATATATATATATATATATATATATATATATATATATATATATATATATATATATATATATATATATTATATATATATATATATATATATATATATATATAAGTAATATGTTCCACATACCGGCTGCTTGTTGAGCAATCAGCAGTGATACATTTTGGTGCAGGTAAATTATTTTTCTTCAGCATTTCAGATATTATAAATTCCTCTTCATGATTCGATGTACCTATTATTAGTATAAGGTTTCCTTCATCAGAATAACTACAAAGAAGGCTAATAAGAACTTGTTCAATGGAAAGCCCCCTGCAAAAATAATAAAATTCAAATAAAAATTTATCAAATGTTCTTGTCAGTTGTTAAAGTTCTGCATTTATGAAATATTAAGTTTTAATAGCATTTATCACACATTTTAAGTTTACTAATGCTTTAAGTTTACTAATATTTGGAACAGTTAAATAAAGTCACCTTTTATTTTTAAAAGCTTCCTATATAATTTGGAGTTCAACATAGATACTTCTAAGAAATTAACGTTTTTTTGTTTTTTTTCACCTCTGGTGGGCAAAGGCCAGATGACTAATAAAATTTCAACCAGTTAAAGAAAAAACAAAAATCTAGTCAAGTTAGAGGCCGATATGTCTCGATACACAGCGTTTGGAGGCGTGTTAAGTCGTAGGAAGTTAGAAAAATAGATAAAGAGAGTGTGTTCCAGACCTTACCAGTAGAGTACATGTAAGATTGAGCATAGTGGTTAAGTCTGAGGCTAGAAAGTTAGACAGAGAAAGGATAAGTCTGTGTAGAAAGGCGTGTAACTTGAGCACTTCTCAATGGAGAAGGTATGTGGCTGGAGAGTTCAGAAGTGCAGTGTCCATTGTAATAGCAATAGTATAGAGTGTGAAATAACAATTCGATGAGCAGAAAGAGACTGGAAAGTATTAGTGAGAGAGAAAGAGTTGAAAAGACAAACAGCCTAGACTCCACCTTTTCAAGAGCTTTATGAGTGGAACAACCCCAGATGTGTAAGGCCTACTCCATACAGTAATGAACAACACCTCTAAAAATGAAGAAGTCAAGAAATTCTGAAGGTACCTCAGAACATATAACCTCTAGAAGGTGGGTGCATGCGTACATGTGTATGTGTGAAAATAAAGTTTCTATAAATACAAAATGAAGTGAATGTTATAATTTAAAAACTAAATTTCTTTCTTAAAGTAGTTTTTTTTTTTTTTTTTTTTCTTCATTCAAATACTATTCCATTAAATATCAATAGAAAATATTTTATAAAATTATATGAATATTTTCTAGATAAGTATAAATTATTTATTATCATTAGTGTAAATAAAAATTATTTACCTTGCTGCAATAAGTAATCCATCTTCATGTAACATGTCAAGCATAATCTGATTTTCATACTGAAGCATGTTTACAAAACTTAAATTTATATGAAAATATGGAACTGAAAATTAAGTACTGTTTATTATCTATGGAGGGTGAATGACCTCCCTCCCAACAGCAGTTATTAGACGCAGAAGGATTGCCTTGGAGCAACTGACCTCTGATCTATCCCTGTAAATAAAAATTATTTACCTTGCTGCAATAAGTAATCCATCTTCATGTAACATGTCAAGCATAATCTGATTTTCATACTGAAGCATGTTTACAAAACTTAAATTTATATGAAAATTGGACTGTAAAATAAGTAACTGGTCATATATATAAGTATATTATATATATATATATATATATATTTTATATATATAATATATATATATTATATATATTAAATATATATTATAAAATAAAAAAAAAAAAAAAAAAAAAAAAAATCCTCCTTTTTTTTTTTTTTTTTACAATTTAATCATTTATTTTATTTTTTTAGTACTTATTTTATGGTACTATAACATGTAATGTAGTTTAAGGTGAAAATTAGTGCTATCCTCAAACCCATTAATAACATCCCTAAGGTAAGCTATACTTAAATATAATTCAAATTCGTAGTTTTAAGGAAAAACCTCTGGGGTAAAATGGGTGTAATGTTCAGATGCCACGTCACTGCAAGAATAATTATGTATAGGGATAAAGATTTCTAGTGATGTAGATCCTGGAAAAAGTGTGTCCTTGAAAGACCTGCAAGATGCCTCTACATTAGGTACCAACCAGAGAGATACACCTCAAGAGGAGTTCAAGATCTGCCTGAACTTCCTTCATCAAAACTATATATATATATGACATTGAGAAAGGTCAGATAGTCAAGAAAATGATGATAAAGGACATTAGGAGAGGATTTATATTTTTCATAAATACCTGCAAAGGATTCACGTTAAGATAAAAAAGGACTATAATGGGTAACCGCTTTACCCCCAAAGCCAATTTGCAATTTAGTCAGTTTTTAAAAATATTCAAAGTAAGTTATAGTTTATTTTTTTACATTTTTTATGTTTATAAAAGATGGATTTACGTGAATGGTTATTAAAACAATACATTATACACCTACTTTTATATGAAAATTTTGAAAAAAGTGACCCAGTAGACGGTATACTTATAATATTTTTGTAAAAAAAAAGTTATATTTAATTGTGTATCTATTTTAATATTTATTTTCTAGTAATAATAATGTTTATTCATGTTTCTCCTAAAATGTTTATTTATCCAATCATTGCAAAATGCAACAGACTTTGTATATGTAATAAAACGTAATTTTTCAAAAAATAACCAAATCATACCTCTAGATTCATTCTAACCTTATGGTTGAAGTAAAGAGACAAAGAAACTACAATTAGTTCAGGATATGGTTCACTCCTTAACTTAAAGAGTTGGTAGCGATCACACAGCTGCCCTATAAAATAGGAGGAAAAGCCGTAAATAGGTGAGCTTCAAATAATAAAAAGGCTTCAAGCTGAAGTAGTTGTGAGGCCACTGTACTTAAGTACAAGAGATTTGCTCAAATACAAACTGTACATTTCAAACTTTTTTTTTTTTTTTATAATATCATAGTCATTAACATGTAAAATTATACCATTGAGACCTATTCCTAAATCTGAATTATTGTTAACAATATAAGCTAGTAAAATATACAAGAATTTAATTCAAGGTAAAAAAATATTTGAAAATAATTAAGCTTTTATTAATTCTGCAAACCTTTTTGAATTCTTTTTTTCTCTAAGTGTAAAAATTATAAGCATAATTCAATTAATATTTTAGCATTTCAAAAATATTAAAATTTCAACATTCTTATCAATCTGCAAGGGTGAAGATTTTTTTCCCATGAAGCTGAAGATTCTTTCCACAGGTGCAGTTGATGTTGGAATACCCAAATATTTCTGTGTCTGCTTTGCCAGTATTGGAAATGATCAGTTCACAATTTTTCCGATATATCTGTACAACCCCTTTTTCAGAAATACGAGGTTGACAACTATTCCTGTATTTCAATATTAAAATACTCCTGCATTTGTTTTACGTTGGTTGAGTTTTGAGGAAGCCACAAAGCTCAATAGTTCCTCTTTGGTGGAGGATCTCCTAAACTACTACTAAACTTTCATAATATAATATTGGTATTAAACCCTTTGAAGTTTCTTTGGAAATGGACTGTACTGTTACTAATAAGGAAGCTTTCAGTGCTCTTTCCAGAGCCTTAAGCCTAGGATCTATTACACTTTCCAATTGATAATTTTTTATATTTTCATACACCTGAATATGCTTTTGTGTAGACTGTTTAGTCCAAATTTTAGTGCACTATTATATTTTAGATGCATCTGCCCCAGAAGACATTTGAGTTCTTAACAAAAGGGATATTTTAGCTTGATGAAACATGGAACTGTCATTGAGAACAGTTAGTTACATCCTCAAACAATTCAAAAATTTCTTACATATTTATTAGAATATTTCAAGTCATATGCTTTATTTACAATCTGTAGATAATACTCCTTCTGAAAAGGTAAATCATTTCAGACTCCTTTTTTTTTCATCTCATTCCATCCTAAACAATTTTGCATCCCTCCCCCTAATCCTCTTCTCAGGTGTCCCATATTTCTATCCGTAATCACACATGATCAGGTAATATCCTAAGATCTAAGGTTGGTGGTCCTGATGACATTTCTCTGTTTTCTAAGGATGTATGCATCTGAACTGATGTCTGCCCTCATTCAACTTTACTCTCTGAGTATCAATTCTTTTTCTCAATTGCATTTGGAGAGACAACCTCAAAGAGAAGCAGCTATTCTGGTAGTTCTAACTATAATCCTACAGCTTTTACTTGTATTATGTCTATAATCTTTGACATTCACCTCAATTCTCATTTCCTTGATTATCTAGTCTTATTCCCTTTTTTCTGATCATCAGTACAGCTTTCAATGATTGAAGTCAATTGGTGACATACTTTCTTATCTTCTGATTTATTGTCTTTTGCCCTCAGGGACTATAACCTTGTGTAATGATGCTTAAAGATATCCAATGCTTCTTACTAATTTATATGTTTAAAATAGGCAACTTTCTAAAACAAGACTATCATTAGAAAATAGTCTTGAACTTAAATTCAAATGCAAAATGGGCTTATCCCCATTTTGTCTCACTGTCTATCCGACCTACTGTATATACATTAGTATAAATATTTATATTGTCATGTAATATTTTCTCAGATTATTCCATATCAGTACTTACTGATGGAATGACTTTTTCCCCCTTTGGTGTATTCCTCAGGGTTCTGTTCTAACTCCAACTTTATTCTTACTTTTTATCAATGTTCTTCTCAGCTGCACTTTCAAGTCTGTTCATTCTTATGCCAATGACTCAACCTTCCATTCTTCCACTCATTTCAAACCTGTTCTTTCTTTTACATCTGGAGTTGCTTCTCAAATTCATCTTTCTTTTTCTATTATTGCTAACCAGGATAGGATTTCCCAATGGGATGGTCTCAACCTTGTGAAATTCAACTCTTTCTCCTTCAACATTTCTCCTGCCTCACTTGTGAACAGCAATATTGGTCTAAACTAAGGTAACCATATTTTTCTGACAAAAAATCAGGACGCTTCTGAACATTGTCTAGCCCCCCCAAAAAAAATACCCTGCCCTTAAGGGTTTTTAAGGGATGTAAAAATCATAGTGATTTTTAATATAAAGAAATACGAATGTTGTTTTCAAAACCAAGTCATACGGTTTATTAATTTAGGGCATTCTACAAAAAAAAAAATAATACATTTTTGCCTTCTTCTGCTCCCACGCGCAGCGCACTCTGGCTGGCTGAATAAATAATTTTGGTAATTTTAGCGTTCATGGAAGTGGATTTTTTTGTACGAGACAAGGTTGCTGAAAATACCTACATACCTACGGGTTGCTAGTTCGATTGAAACTACGTATTCACGTGTTGCGAGTTCAAATGAAACTACGCGCCCGATACGCGTATTCACGTCTTGCGAGTTCAAATGAAACTGCGCACGATACGCGCACGAGTTCCAACAACCTATTTCTAAGGAGGATAATAAAATAATAAAAATAATAAAAATAATAATATAATTATTATTATTATTTATTATATAATATAATTATAATTATTATATATTATATTATATATATATATATATATATATTATATATATATATATATATATATATATATATATATATATATATATATATATATATATATATATATATATATATATATATATATATATATATATATATATATATATATATATATATTATATATTATATCCCCAAGTACGATTGCAGGAATTTTCGTTTCTTTTGTCGAAATTACCA
>SEYY01021420.1:35000-51989 GCA_009176605.1 Armadillidium nasatum | reverse complement strand
AATAATAATGGTAACTATATTGATAATCATTTCTGTTATACAACAGTGATAATAATTGTGATAATAATATTTGTGATAATATAGTAGTAAAATAAGTTGTAAATACTATTTTAATAAAATTTCAATAATAATAATAAGGGAAATAAAATAATAAAACAATTGCAGCACCGATTTTACATAGAAAAAATAATGACCATATGGATGATTTCAGTATGGAATTAATATTTGATTTTCTGATTTAATAGTATTAAGAATAGAGATAATAATCTTGTAATAAAAATATTAATGGTTAAAATAATACCAGGTAATGTAATAATGCTAGAATAATAATAATAATAATAATAATAATAATAATAATAATAATAATAATAATATAATAATAATAATAATAATAATAATAATAATAATGATAATAATAATAATAATAATAATAAAGCTAATAAATAAATAAAAACAACAACAATGATAATAAAAATAATAATAATAAATAGTAATAATATAAAATAATAATAATAATATAATAATAATAATAATAGTAATAATAATAATATAATAATAAGATAAAAATAATACTAAATAATATAATGATAATAATAATAATAATAATAATATAATAATAAATAATATATAATAATTAATAATAATAATAATAATAATAATAATAATAATAATTTATAACAATAATTTTGAGCATTTTTTTTTTTTAAATTTTTAAATTTTGCGCGCATATGATTTTATTGATCTTTCATTTTTTTATGTCATCTGGGAGGATGTTAAACAGAATGGTGGAGGTATAGCTTACTGCTTGTCGTGCTTTAGTGAGCCTGTACAAAGGTGTTTTTAGGTTATTGTTGTTCCTTAAGGTTATTCCTCTTTCAATTTGATTGTTTTGGTGGTTTGTTTTCAGGAATTCGCATGTGTTATTATTTATTACTTTGTGGATTTCCTTTAGGAGGGAGAGGTTTAGTAGATGTTCAAATTGCAATATGTTAAGTTTTTTGAATAAAGGGGTGTATGACTATAGGAGTCTCTACTGCCGCTGAGAAGTCTTATGATTCGTTTTTGCATTGTTATGATTTGTCGCGTGTTTGATTTGGGTGTTGTTCCATTTACAGAGAGACAGTAAAGTATATGGGGGTGAACGTGTGCAATATATATTTTACGTAGAACATACAGTGGAATGGATTTTATTAATTTAACAAGGATGTACATATATTTTGCAAGTTTATGTTTATGTTTATGTGTTCTTTGAATGTTAGTTTGTCGTCTACAATGACTCCCAGGATTTTCGCGGTATTTGTTCGGGTTAGTTCAACATCTTTTAGTTTTATTTTAAAGTTTTCTCCTATATTTTTGTTGCTTATTGTTATGTAAGAGGTTTTTTGAATGTTTAATGATAGTTTATTTGAGTCGACCCATCTCGTGATGTTTGTTAAAGAGCTTTCAACTTTTTTGGAGAGTGTTTCGGGGTTCTTGTCATTGATCAGTATTGATATATCATCTGCGAATGAGACAGAGAAGGAGTTGTGTAATTTATTAAGTCGTTTGTATATATTGAAAATAGAAGCGGAGCAAGTATGGACCCTGTGGGACACCAGTTTTTATTTGTTGTGTGTTAGAGAGTATATCACCTAACTTTACATATTACTGTCTACCTTTGAGGTAAGTTTCAAACCACTGCAAGATTAGGCCATCGAAACCCAGTCTATTTAATTTGGTTAATAGGATATCATGGTTTATTGTGTCAAACGCTTTGGTGAAGTCTAGTAGCAGAAGGACGGAGGAGTCTTTATTTTCTAAGTTTTTATAAAGTTTTTCGGTCAGACAGATAAGCGCGTCCGATGTTGAACGCCCTTTTCTGAAGCCGAACTGGAAATCGCTAAGAAATGAATTTGAGGTGAAATATTCAGTCAGCTGTTCAAATATTATTTTTTCAAAAATTTTGCTAATCGTGTGGGTAATGGATATGGGTCTATAGTTTTTAGGGAGGGAGGAATCGTCTTTCTTAAATAATAATAATAATAATGTAATTGCTTTTATTGTTATCAATATTATTATTATTATTATTATTATTATTATTATTATTATTATTATTATTATTATTATTATTATTATTATTATAATTATTTTCATTACTAATATTATTGATATTATAAATATTACTATTATTCTTACTATTAGTACTATTTTTACTATTGTTATTATTTATTTATTATTATTATTATTATTATTTTTATTATTATTATTATTATTATTATTATTATTATTAATTAATTAAAATTAATTCAAAATTTATTTAAATTATTATTATTATTATTATTATTATTATTATTATTATTATTATTATTATTATTATTATTATTATTATTATTATTTCTATTATTATTATAATTATTATATTTGGTATATTATAAAAGTGTAAATGTACACTCTCTGAATAAAGAATTTAAGAATTATGAATTATTATTATTATTATTATTATTATTATTATTATTATTATTATTATTATTATTATTATTATTATTATTATTATTATTTTATTATCATTGTTATTATTACTATTATTGTTATAAAGATTATTATTATTACAATAATTATTCTTATTATTATTCTTATTATCACTATTATATTATTATTATTTATTATTATTTTATTATTATTATTATTATATTATTATTATTATTATTATTATTATTATTATTATTATTATTATTATTATCATTCTTCTTCTTCTTCTTCTTCTTATTATTATTATTATTATTATTATTATTATTATTATTATTATTATTATTATTATTATTATTATTATTATTATTATTATTATTATTATTATTATTATTATTATTATTATTATTATTATTATTATTATTATTATTATTATTATTATTATTATTATTATTATTATTATCATTATTATTGTTATTAGTGTTATTGCTGTTGTTATTAGCATTAAATTATTTTTATCATTTTAGTATTATTATTATCGTATTTATTATATGTTTACTCTCCTTTGTAACTGTCGTTTTATATCTAAATTTATTCATATCTTTATCTTAAGATTTTTAAAGCGCACTTATATTATGCCTATATGGAAACCATGGTGTAGGTTTCCTTCTTAACCTAATTTGAAGAATCTGTCGTCGCATAAAGTACTAACGTCAACGTTAGTTCTTTATTCGTTTGCATGTTAAGACTAAATTAGAGATATTTGTCTCCTCTCAAAATTTTTATTTCACACAGAAGACTCAGTTATTGAGTTTCCCTACTACTGTCAAAGTCTCAACTATAGCGTGTTATGGTGAAAGCAACTTATTTTTTACTTTTCCTTTGAGGTGGCAGATGTCTTTTCTTCATTTTAGTTATAATTTTCATGCATTTCAATTAACTGAAAACAGAGATCGAAAAGTCATTAAAGAATTTACTTCTGGGTTTGGAGCCTCTTTGTGGATTATTGATGACTTGGTCTCCTTTAATTTTCATTATCAGTGTACTTAATCCTTTAACCTTTGTGCTGATCAACTTTTCATTCTACCAGTTACGTTATTTAAAACTTTCTTCAGTTGATTTCTGGATTTTTCAAAAGTTGGAGAAAAGAGACGTTTTTCACTCACAAGCCAATGTTAGGCGCTTCCCCAAGGGTAAATTAGGTGTTGTGATAAACAATATACAGTTTTTACAGTTTTACTGATGACATTCATCCTTTAAATCATTAAATAAGGGTGTTCGTCACGGTTTTTACTATTCCCAACTCAATGGCCTCTTCCATGTCTCTTTATCACTTATTTACTCCCATTCCGACGACTCCACACATAATTACTCTATTTTAAAATACGGCACATCGAATGACACTAAATGATGTTAAGAAGATGCTCTTGGAACAAATAACTTAAGAGCACTGACCTAGACCTACAAAAGAGTGGAAGAGGGGAAATATAATTTAAAGAAACGCTTTAGAGAATTATTTTCCTGTTTGATTTCCATTTTAAAGTTTTGGGCAAACACGGAGTCTATTCTAAATGCCGTAATAAATATATTGTAAAATGACTGTAATATATTTATTTTTCTCATCTTTTGTTTATTTCGTTTTCAAACTTTGAAATAAAAGGATAAATGAAAAACATGCTTTGAACTTAAATTTATTATGAGTGTTTGGTAGTGACAAATAAATAAATAAAAATTAGAAGAATTTTATTTTTTTTATTAGAGAATTATTCATATTAGAAAATATTTACCAAGCATGAGCTAAAATAAGCAACTTCTGTGCAAACTCCAGGGGATTGTGCCCTTGCACAGCCATATCCCCATGAAACCACCCCTCCCAGATAATCCCCACACCACAGGGGTCCTCCAGAATCACCATGGCAAGAATCTTTTCCTTCTTCTCCAGCACAAATCCAAGATTCATTAAAAGTAGGAAACTTGTAATCTTCCTCACAGGTTTCATCTGATATTACTGGCACAACAACCTTTTGAAGAATTGTGGAACTTTTCCCACTTTCTTGTAAAGCCCCCATCCAGTAACTGTGCAGTTTCCAGCTGTTTGCTAACCTTATGCAGGTAAAGTTACAGGACCGACAAAGTCATTGAAAGTAAAACTATAGTTTCAACTCTTAATAAAGAAATGCCATTTAAATAATAAACACTGTCATAGTTTTCGTTTAAATTAAGGATATTTGAGAAACTTTTATTCTTTATTCCTCACCACTTTCAACCGATAAATCATATTCTCCTACAACAAATTGTAATAAATAAAATTAATTAAGGTCAACGAATTATTTTTTTTTAAAAACCGCTCAAATCTGAAAAAAATACATTAAAAAAATTGTTTTATTTATTTTTTATAAACGTTGAATAAGACTCTCCTCATCATCCTGACGTAATTATTATTGATGAAACGGAAAATTTTTTTTTTAGACATAGACATTTTATTTGAGAGGTGTCATTTTAGGAAAATACAGTTGCAAAACCAGGCTCCGACTTTAGCTCCAGTTATATGCATTAATTTTAAAATAAATGTATTTTTATTGTTGCTGACTGAGATTCAGTCATCTGATCCATTATTTAAAATACTCGACTACGACTCTGGCCAAGGTTTCAGTTTTGGCTCAGTCCTCTTTAAATTCACTTATAATTAAAAATAAAAATATAATAGTAACAAAAATTAATTTAGCTTCTCTTCCCGTTCCTGCTAAGACTAAATTAAAATATTTTATTTGTCCAGACTCGGCTTCCTACTTCGACTTTAGTCCCAACTAAAATTCCTTTAATTCTCAATATGCAGCTCTTATATATGTTTACTATTTCTCTATCCAAAATAAGTTCAATAAATTGCTTAGCTCAATACTGGTATTCCTGATCGTATTTCTGACCCGATTCCTATATATATATATATATATATATATATATATATATATATATATATATATATATATATATATATATATATATATATATATATATATATATATATATATATATATATATATATATATATATACCATATGCATAAATAAAAAAAAAAAAAAAAAAAAAAAAAAAAAAATAAATAAAACTGGTTAAAAGGAATCCCAGACCCTAGAACCATGCGAAGAACTATTCTTAATGATCCAACCTTGTCGCCCAATCCAAACTCGTGTTTTAAATTTTATATTCTTAATACTAATTATAATACTAATGTTGAATTTTGCACTTAAGCCGAAAGTATGTTAAATGAAAGTTTTGTTGCTCCTCCAGAAAATTTTGAAAATAATTTAACTACGTTTCATTTAATTTTGTTTTTTGAAAATATTTTTAAAAAATTTATATTTTAAAATAAATCTGTTATTATTTTTAAATTTGGAAAATAATTTTCTTTTCAATACAATTCTACAGCATTCTCTAAACAATATTTTCAATTTTCAGAATAGATTGTGATAGATGCCATGTCTTTTCTTCTCTTATCCTCTCTTCTCTTTTCTTTTCTTCTCTTCTTTTCTCTTCTCTTCTCTCCTCTACTCTTCTCTTCTCATATCTTCTCTTCCATCTGACTCTTCTATCTTTTCTTTTCCCATCTGGTTTAAGCAACTCCACTCCCGACGACAGCCAAATCATCTCCACCAAGTAGAAAAGGTATATATATATATATATATATATATATATATATATATAAATATATAATTTTTACCAAAACCCTCAAAAAGCAAAATGTTTATCAAAAATATCTTAATCATTTATATCCCAGAAAAGGTATCCAGCTCATAATCACGAATGATTCAAAAATGTTGAGAAAATATAGCGCCGAATTCTCCCATGCCGAACTTTATTTACAGATAAACGGAAGTGAATTTTCATGAAACAAATGTAACATTAATACAAAGTTTACCATATGATAAACTTTGGATTATATAAATTCGAACAAAGGAGGGTTTCTATTGAGCGACATTCGACAAAACGTGATATTCAGCAAACTCGCACTTATGATATAAGTGTTTATAATGAACCAACTGAAGGTAACTTTTGCATGCGGCAAAGTAATATTCAACTTTTGGAAATACGTTGAAAGAATTATATTTCTCGCATACACAAGTAAAGTAAAACTGTGTTGAATGGATGTTGAAAGCTTCCGATCAGACAAGGGAAAACAACGTATTGAAAACAAAATTACACAATATAAAATATTTTACTTTATAAAGGAATATAAATATCTTGACGTTTTGATAGGTTTAAGTGTCTAAAGGACTATTAAAAAAAACAAAAACTGTCCTACAAGTTACATTTTGATTTAATGGTCATAAAATATATATATATATATATATATATATATATATATATATATATATATATATATATATATATATATATATATATATATATATATATATATATATATATATATATATATATATATATATATATATATATATATATATATATATATATATATATATATATATATATATATATATATATATATATATATATATATATATATATATATATATATATATATATATATATATATATATATATATATATATATATATATATATATATATATATATATATATATATATATATATATATATTTGGGTATGAGTTTCATCTGGAAACATAAACTTATTTTATAAAATATCGGAGAAATCCACTACAAAGAAAGTGAAGATGTTGACGCATAATATTTGCCATTTCTGCAGGATGCGATCACAAAAAACGTGGGTAATTAAACAAGTATAGGGCGTGTTATATGAATTGGTGCAATTTGGTAGACCTATGCTCTTTGCCTACCAGATGATATATATATATATATATATATATATATATATATATATATATATATATATATATATATATATATATATATATATATATATATATATATATATATATATATATATATATATATATTTACTTTTCTAATATTTTCTTTTTTTTTTTTTTTTTTTTCCTTAAATCATAAGATTATGCTTTCATTTTGAAAAGATGTTAAAAAGGTGGAATTGGAATGGTGAAGTAGCATATCGCAAGAATATCAGAACTGTTCAACAAGGAAAAGGCTGAAAATATATCTAAACTATGTTTAACAACTGAATGAAAAAATGTAAGTTATTAATATCAGGAACTGTGGAACTGGTAAGTTTTCCCAGGCTCCAAACTTCAACATTTTAGCATTGTCCTTCTACTTTTAAAATTAATCTCCTTCGACTCTTTGTTTAAGCATTCACTCAACAAAACTGAAAAAAATATTTTACAAAAAAAAAAAAAAAAAAAAAAAAAAAAACTCTTTTTCAAGTCAATTTTGAACTATTTGCACACAACTTTCAAACCAAACTTAATTTTCTATTCTTGCTCCAATCGAGTCTTTTTATAATCTGATTTTGTGACAGCGTAAATGATTTAAAATGCCTTTCGTGTAACTGGGGATTTGCAGAGGAAAATTTTATTTTTTTTATTATAATCATAAGTTTTCTCATTCTATCACTCGGCAGTTTCATTACATCTTCGTACACACACACACGCTCGCGTACATATATATATATATATATATAATATATATATATATATATATATATATATATATATATATATATATATATATATATATATATATATATATATATATAAATTATTTTTTTTTTTTTTTTTTTTTTTATTATTTAAAATTTCTTTTTTTGTATCAAAATTATATTCTAAAATTTATTTCTTTTAATATTTTGAGAACGTTACTTCTATAACAACTTCTAAAAATCTCTCTAAATGACGTCACCATCTCAACACCTCCTAATTTTTAAAATACGTTTATCACCGTTTTCAAAATAACCCACGCTGTTTCATGACTTTCATCCTCAGGTGACTTAAATGTTGGAAAGCAGCAGAGGTTGAGGTTTCAAGTAGAGAGTTGAAAATAAAATTGTGACAGACTGATGTCTATGCATTAACCCACAAAAAGAAACGAAAAGAGTGGCGACTTTTGTCAACACATGAACCTGGAATCACCACAACCTCAAAACTCTCAAAAATATGAGAAACCTCAACCTCAGCTGTAAGTCATCATTTTAGTTATTTACTAATCTCCCTTTATAAATCACAACTCCCAATCGATATTGTTTAGAAACTCCAGTCACAAAGCATCAAGAAGTAGTAGCGGAAGAACCAAAGCTTCCAATCACAAAGCATCAAAAAGTAGTAGTGGAAGAACCAAAGCTTCCAATCACAAAGCATCAAAAAGTAGTAGTGGAAGAACCAAAGCTTCCAATCACAAAGCATCAAGAAGTAGTAGTGGAAGAACCAAAGCTTCCAATCACAAAGCATCAAAAAGTAGTAGTGGAAGAACCAAAGCTTCCAATCACAAAGCATCAAAAAGTAGTAGTGGAAGAACCAAAGCTTCCAATCACAAAGCATCAAGAAGTAGTAGTGGAAGAATCAAAGCTTCCTATCACAAAGCATCAAGAAGTAGTAGTGGAAGAACCAAAGCTTCCAATCACAAAGCATCAAAAAGTAGTACTGGAAGAACCAAAGCTTCCAATCGCAAAGCATCAAGAAGTAGTAGTGGAAGAACCAAAGCTTCCAATCACAAAGCATCAAAAAGTAGTAGTGGAAGAACCAAAGCTTCCAATCACAAAGCATCAAGAAGTAGTAGTGGAAGAACCAAAGCTTCCTATCACAAAGCATCAAAAAGTAGTAGTGGAAGAACCAAAGCTTCCTATCACAAAGCATCAAGAAGTAGTAGTGGAAGAACCAAAGCTTCCAATCACAAAGCATCAAGAAGTAGTAGTGGAAGAACCAAAGCTTCCAATCACAAAGCATCAAAAAGTAGTAGTGGAAGAACCAAAGCTTCCAATCACAAAGCATCAAAAAGTAGTAGTGGAAGAACCAAAGCTTCCAATCACAAAGCATCAAGAAGTAGTAGTGGAAGAACCAAAGCTTCCAATCACAAAGCATCAAGAAGTAGTAGTGGAAGAACCAAAGCTTCCAATCACAAAGCATCAAAAAGTAGTAGTGGAAGAACCAAAGCTTCCAATCGCAAAGCATCAAAAAGTATTAGTGGAAGAACCAAAGCTTCCAATCACAAAGCATCAAAAAGTAGTAGTGGAAGAACCAAAGCTTCCAATCACAAATCATCAAAAAGTAGTAGTGGAAGAACCAAAGCTTCCGATCATCAATATCAGCATCAGAAGCAGCAGAAGATTGCTCAACAGCAACAGCAACAACAGGATCTACCTCAGAAAATCCAATCACTATAGCAATAACAAGTATTGCAGCAAATTTCATAACCACAAAAGCGGAAAAAATAGATATATATATATCCCAAAAAGAACAATTAATTCGATAATTCGTTAAAATACTAATCTAACATAACTTAATAATTTATTTTTTTTCAGAGAAAGAGTAAAACTTTCCATTTAAACAAAATAACTATTACCGATTGTATGAAATAAACATAATAATTTATTTTTTTCAGGTAAGGAACAAACTCCAACCTCTAATAAAATAACCTTTACATATGCATGTAATAATTTAATAAATTATTTAGATATCACAATTTTAGATAGCAATAGTTTATATAACTAATTAGTTTTGAAACTTTTCATATTTTTATTTTCCTGTTTTAATGTTTATTTTCATATTTTTAAGACAAAAATAATTTTATGCTATTTTTTCTCCTCACAACCATTTCCCAAAATGTTCACAACACATTAACGATATTCTTGCACAAAACTCTTTCACATCTTATGCCTCAACTCAAGACAGAACATCACCATTACCTTACTCAATCACAAATTCTCATCTTCATCCACCTACATAACAACCACATCAACTAAAATCTTCCCCACCCTCACTTCAACATCAACAACAAACCTCATCTCAATCACATCAACCAACACCTCAAACTAAATCACAGCCCCATCAACAACCCTCTCAAACACTATATCCATAACTCCATAGCAACCAAAGCAACATCACCCATCACTTTTATCATCATCTCCATCAATCCCCACAAATACATTTACGATTGCACCGAAAAACTCTAGAACCCACCCTTTATCAACCTCATTTTACAATATCTCCTCAGATCTAAATAATTACCCTCTCTTCACCTCCATCTCTTGACACAGCTGATCTCACTTATTGCATCATATCTTCAATTACTTTCAACAAATACAACTTACTTCATAAATCTTTGCCACTAGACACAAGTTTAAATGTTTTTTAGTACTCATCTCTCACAACCTCCAACACATGCTCAATTCTTAATTCAACTCAGACCCATCACCGGTTCAATTTAAAAATTTGTAACATTTTTTTGTTTCTAATTGACATTGATAACAACCAAACATTTCATCCCTCCTTCTCTCAATATTCTCCCTCACATTCACATCTTAAAGAAAAGTGTCACTTCTTCACAAATATGATTTAAATTTTATTTCTCATAACGATAACACAATACCTCCCAAAGCATCTTCCACACAAACAAACTTATTGTCATTTATTCCTCCATCTCTCGTTCACTCTCGCAACTACATCTCTTTCATCAATATTCTCAAACGATATTTCAATCTCTCACAACCTCCTACCCGTCTATTTAATTAACTCACAACATCCACAAACCTCACAAATTCCTATTCACTTTTCCCACCCTCTCACCATCCATCTTGTACCTCCACCTCATCATTTTCTCCTCTTAAGAGTAAATCTTGGTACAAAAAAAGCGTTCCTAAAAGACATACACAATGACAACCACATTTACATACTAAACATTTAGAAACTTCATGTATCTCTAAAGTTTTAAATTTTTTTCTCTCAAAATGAACAAGCCCATTTCATGTCAAACATCGCCCTCCTTTTAGCAAACTCTTACCCCAAATGCTTAGATACTTTCAAAGAATTAATTGCACACACACAATGTCAAAATCTCTCTCAATTCCCCTCCCACTTCTTCCACGAACATCTGCTCCAAATCAACCCACAACCTCAACCCCAACCCCAACCTCACACCTCTTCATGACACAACCCTCCAAAAAGACCTCTTCTACTTCCACACTCTTCCTCTAATCTACATTTTCCACACATCATCTACTCAACCAACACTGCTTCCTCATAAACCACTGCATCAACTCAATCATGCAATTACAACCAACACCTCATTTTCACTTACCTAACCTCTCATCTACCTTAAGTATATTTCCATCACCACCACACCTTTTGTCACCACCTTCGAAAACAACCATATCCCACTCTACTTCTCCCCACAATGTATTCCACCAAGATACTTCTTCAGTTGCTCATGATCTACCTCCACCCCATCACCTAACTAATGATATCTTGATCAAAGTCACAAACCACCAATCTCTTACCAACACGTCCCTCAATTCTTTTCCATGACATTCCGCAGTCAGATGACATAACCAATTTCAACACACAACAAAAGGCCCACAGACAACATCTTTCCTTCCACTACATCCTCCTCAAAATCATAAATCATTCAATCATATTAGGTAATAAACTTGAGCTATATCACCACTAAAGAAATTTCATCCCAGCGGGGAGGAACACTTCATATAACAATATGAAAAAAATAAACATAAATAAGTATCAAACAAAGAATAGCAACACTTATTTATGTTACCACATTGCTTAATTAGCAATTCACAAATACCATTAAGCAACTTTCCTCTCACCAAACGACATTAACCTCACTCTATTCTCTTTCTATTTGCAACAACAACCATCACTGTTTTTAGTTTAGGTATTTTCATATTCATTTTGAAATCAAAACTCGCAACTAAATCATTAACTCAAAACATGAACTGCCCCACAATACACCGTCGAAACTTTAAAAAGCTACCACAGCCCGAACCACCAATTACTATTCATTCTATTTCCGAAACCACCTATGACAATCCAAAACATACGGCAAATATTTTCTTCTAGCAACCCCCGATTTTCTATTAAATGTTTTTTTTTCATTTAGTACAAATTAAAATAAAATTCTTTATTTTATATCAAAATTATATCCTATAATTTATTTCTTTTAATATTTTGAGAACGTTACTTCTATAACAACTTCTAAAAATCTCTCTAAATGACGTCACCATCTCAACACCTCCTAATTTTTAAAATACGTTTATCACCGTTTTCAAAATAACCCACGCTGTTTCATGACTTTCATCCTCAGGTCACTTAAACGTTGGAAAGCAGCAAAGGTTGAGGTAAGAAACTTTTGAGGTCTATTTTATAATTATACGTTTTAAATTTTAATTTCATTTTGTTATTGTCTCAATCATTATTATTTTTATTATTATTCTCATTATTATTAACTGGTGTTTTCTATATATTTAATATCAGTGTACTCTTTTTCATTTTTATCGAATTTACTATAGTATAAGAATTTTCACGTGATTTAGGTATTAGCACTAAAAAAATTTCCTAAATAGTTATTAATTTAGTTTAGTTATTATTATCTCTATTTAGAATGATTTTTCATTATGGTTTATATTATTTAATGATTTTTATTCTCATACCAAAAATTTAATGAAGATCTACTGTAATATTTCATACAATTTTCATTTAGAGCATGAATTTAAAAGAAACTGAGAAGGAAAAGTTTTATCTTTATTTTATTATTTTCTCGTTCATATCGTATTTAATTTTTTTCCTCGCTATAGCAATAATCAAACTATGGTTAGGGTTTGAAACAAATTTTATTCTAGTATTATTATTATTATTATTATTATTATTATTATTATTATTATTATTATTATTATTATTATTATTATTATTATTTATTATTGCTATTATTATCATTGTTAGTAGCATTTGTTATCTCCTTCTCTCTCCCAAGCTGTTTTCCATCCAGGATTTACTCTCTCTCTCTCTCTCTCTCTCTCTCTCTCTCTCTCTCTCTCTCTCTCTCTCTCTCTCTCTCTCTCTCTCTCTCTCTCTCTCTCTCTCTCTCTTCTCTCCTTTCTTTATTTTTTTTTTTATCGATATTATTAATAATTATTATTATTTTTATTTTTATTATCATTTTTAGTATCAATTTATTACCTATATTATCACTATTATTGATTTATCATTTTTCGTACAGTTAGGATGTTACATATTTATCACTGGGAAAAATATTATAATTTTATTTTCTTTATTATTTATAAATATGGGGATTTTATTTTATCTTATTATTATTATTTTAAAGTGTATCATTTTAGTAGAAAACATCATTTTGGTTATCACTTTATCATTTTCACCATTAGGACTGGAGAGGAAATCTTTAATTAATTATTATTTAAATTAATATTTTAATTTTCATTTATATTACGGTTGCGAATATTAATTTTATTATTCAACTTTTTAATTAATTGTGTTCTAGTACTAATTCTATCTTGGGTATTTTTAGATCACTAAGATTATTTTAATCAAGATTTTATTATTTTAACTAATATTTTAGCGTTCAATTTATTTTTCTCTCATTATTTTGGGTATATTTTATTGTTTACTTCTCTCCATTTTATTTCAATTATGATGCTGCTTTTATATTTATTCAAAAATAATGATAGTGTAAATTTTAAAATAATGTCATTTTATAGTTTAGGGATGTTTAAAATTATTAGGTTAATTTTACTTTGATTTCACATAATTGATTGTTAGTCTTTTTTTCATATACATTGCAAGGGTTTTAAGTTATACTATGCTTTTAATTACTCATTAATATTAAGTTCCCATTCAATTTAATTTGGTTAAAGTATTGCATTTATATTTATTTAATTGGTAATGTTAATGATTGATTTGGTAGCTCTCAATTTATATCTGTCATGGTCATTTTGAGTTTTTAGTATCATTTCAATCTTGGGTATTATTATTAAGTAGGAATATATAAAATAATTTTACATCTGTTTTATTTCTGATTAGGATGAAAATTTTATTTCTTTCATTAATGAAATTTTGATATTACTGCCACCTTTTATAGGTATTACAAATTTTATTTTGCCATTTATTTTATATATATTTAATGACTATTTCATTCTAACTATTTTGATTATTACCATACTAATATTATTTAAAATATTTTCAATTTTTGTCATATAACTCATTTCTATATTTTGCTAATGATTAATTAAAATATTTTCAATTTTTGTCATACAACTCATTTCTATATTTTGCTAATGATTATTTAAAACTTTTAGGTTTCAAGTAGAGAGTTGAAAATAAAATTGTGACAGACTGTTGTCTATGCATTAACCCACAAAAAGAAGCGATATATATATATATATATATATATATATATATATATATATATATATATATATATATATATATATATATATATATATATATATATATATATATATATATATATATATATATAACGCAATTATGACATCTGAAATTAGATTTCTTAAAATTTCACAGAACGATAAATCAAATTGTGATTTAAATCAAAACATATTATTTTAACTTTTAGTTTGAAAAATTTAGCTTTCATTTTTCTTTTATTACAAAAAAAGAAAAAAAAGAAAAAAAAGGAAAAAAATATTATTTTTCAAATTTACAGAGAATATTTTCAAAGAAAAATATCTGAGAGATAAGAAAAATAAAACAATTGCTCCATTTTATTAAATTTTCATTTCAATATATCAAGAATAAAAAACATGTTCCTCCGCGCAACAGAGAAGTGAAATAAGTTTTCCACTGCTGAGCTGAAACTAAAATCTCTCATTCAAAAGAAAACGGGATTTGAGGAAACATTTTGTCAAGCAGAACAGAGAAAAAGAAAGGGTTATAAGCTGGGGGGTGCTATACCCAAAATGTCGACAGGGAAAATAGTCGACAGGTCAAAGGGCCTACCAACACTTTTGAAAAAAATGTGTCGATCACTTTTCTTCTCAATTTTCAACGCTTTGGTCACATGTGAAAAAAAATGTATCGACTGTTTGACCAACATCGTATTTTTTTTTTATATCGATACAATCGATATGTAAGCCTACATTTTTAATTTTATTATTATAATAATTATGAATATATTTTTTAATTTTTGATATATTATTATAGTTGATGCATGGCACACGAACATTTGTCTACGGTGGGCTCTGCTCCTCGTACCCTTGAGTGATGATGATATATATCTATCGATTAATCGATATTGATTTACTGTGTCGACGATTTGAACGAGTTCCAAAAAAAAGTTGTCGACCCTATGACCTTACCAAAAAAAGTTGTCGACGTTTTGGACAAGTTAGAAAATTTTGTTAATGACGTGTCAGCCCTTTGAACTGTCAACTACATTAACTGTCGACGATTTGGAGGGCCCCCCAGCAGGTATTCAATGAGTTAACATGAAATACATGCAAGTACTTCCAAATGCTTTGTAACAATTTTTAAATACTACTACTACTATTACTACTACTACTAATAATAATAATAACAATGTTATTATTATTATTATTAAAATTAATAATAATAACTAATAAGAACAATTATAATAATAATGTTATAAATATAAATATAGATAATAATAATTATAATAATAATATGTATTATAATTATTATTATTTTCACCCAGCCGGATAGTCTCAATTGAGTAATCAATTTCTCTTTATATATATATATATATATATATATATATATATATATATATATATATATATATATATATATATATATATATATATATATATATATATATATATATATATATATATATATATGTTTATGACAGTTTACTTAAAATTTCAACATAATAAATCAATATCTCGATCCTGATTCCCTTATGTGGAAATGCAATTTAAATTCTTTTAAAATTCTATTTTCACCTCTGAGAGATTTTTTAAACTTTATAACTAGTTTCTTACATTTTCAAAATTAATGCGTAGGCATATATATATATATATATATATATATATATATATATATATATATATATATATATATATATATATATATATATATATATATATATATATATATATATATATATATATATATATATATATATATATATATATATATATATATATATAAATTGCAGAAGTTGGAAAAGAATTAGTAGATTCTTCTTTTGAAGAAGCAAAAAAAAGTTGCTGATTTAGTAACGAATTATCCTAAAGGAGGTAAAGAGCATGTCAAGACGCCATCAAAGTTAAACATTCCTCCTTCTACTCCAACAGCAGAAGCAATTACAGGATCAGCAATATCATGTACAGCAACAGCAATACCTATGTCGTCTGTAGGTATAAAAACACCACCATTAAACGTAAATTTTAGTGAAACAAAAGCATCAACAATTAATGCGAAACCAACAAATATTTCCCAAAGAAAAACTTTTTCCTCGAGTAGAAGGTCTTTAAACTCACTCAAAGACGAAACGACCAATAATAAAAAGAGTAAAATAAAAAGGACAAATAAAATTACGTGGATAAGTGATTCGAAAAGGACAGGAAATTCAAAAAGGACAAATGAAAATAAAAAGACAGGAGAAACAAAAAAGGATAAACAAAAATCCTCAATTGCTTCTTAAAA
>SEYY01021420.1:25000-30000 GCA_009176605.1 Armadillidium nasatum | reverse complement strand
AATGAGTTGAAAAACTGGAATCATTATATAAAGAATGGAAGACGATTCAAAAGAACTTCAAAAGGAAGTCTGAGCTTCAGAAATTCCGAAGGAATGATTTCTTGGAAATGTTGGATAACCTTTTTGATTTCTCTCATGCTGACGCCTTTTAAATTGTGTCCATCGAACAAGACCATCAGTTTCTCTTAAGTCAGAGGAGGAAAGGCAGAGAAGGGTGAGTGATTGGTATAGATCATATCTTGGTTGAAAAAAAAAACCGAATCGGGCTATTCGTCAAAAGGAAGACAAAAGATCATGATTGCTCAAAGAGAAATAGCTGCAAAGTAAGAATTTTTTCACATTATAGGATATTTTAAATGCAATATTATTATTATTATTATTATTATTATTATTATTATTATTATTATTATTATTATTATTATTATTATTATTTGTTGACGCATTAAAAAAAATTTTCATCAACTTACCGTTTTACCTAATTTTTACCATCTTGGAGAAGTAATATTATGTGATGATTCGGGGTCATCCATAGAAAATGTAACTGAAATGGAAGAGCTTCCTATAAGCGATGAGGCTATGCCATCGGATGCAAGTCTTACGCATACGAACGGCAAAATGCAACTAATAACACCTAAGTTAATTGGTACACTTGATAAGTACAAGATCAAAGACAAGCTGTAAAATATTGAAGATCTCCTTGAGTTTTCTTTCAGATCTCTTAAAGAATATCATTCAGGACCCCAGGAACCATTCAGCATGCCAGATGGATGGCTAAAGCCATATATTACCTCAAACTTTTTCTTTCCCGAAATCAATTTAAAATTCCACGGAATGAAATGAATAGGATCAGAGATGTATGTCTTTTCACTGTTTGTCTGTGCGTCAAAGCCTGGATTCGTTCGCCAATTGCAACAAAAGCTACACTTCAAGATCTGACCTTCCATCTTAACCTTTATTTGTACAAGAATATATATGAAGAAATCAGTAACTTAGCCTTACAAATATTTTGTACTCATTTATATATCTATCACCTGAATCAATTTTACCTTTTTTGACATAAATGTTTCAGTTGAATCAAAATTGCTGATGCTAAGAAATATAAAAAATCCTGATATTTCTGATAAAATCATTAAAAGATAACACTACAAACCAAGGAGTTAGATAAATATCTCGATAAGGGCATAGATCACTTCATTAAGGAGAAATCCAAAGGATTCTTTGGGCGATTTTCTATAAACGCAAATTGTTTGAGTATACGACCATCGGAATGTAACAGCAATGAAGACTTCTTAAAAGGATTACAAATTGTAAACAGACTTAAAGTTGTAAACGATGTAGCGGAACGATGAGTAAAATTATTGGAAGACTGCCATATTGCTTACCAAAAATGAGGAGGAAAAACAGTCTGCGAATAGTACTTGAATATCCTGATATTAAGAAATCGACAGAATCTGCGAAATTATAAAGTACGAAATAAAATATCATAATATTTGTATATAGAAATAAAATTTTCTAATATTATTTACACTTTGTTTCAAATGAACCATGTGTTCTTCTTACCTAATCTCGCTGAAATTTTAGGGAACAAAAATGTCATATGTAACAATTTTAAGGTCTTGGAATGTTTGCGGTAATTTATTTTCACTTCCATACCTAAAGGCCACCCTATATATATATATATATATATATATATATATATATATATATATATATATATATATATATATATATATATATATATATATATATATATATATATATATATATATATATATATATATATATATATATATATATGCTTAAAATAAGTTTTCTATCAAAAGGTTATCCAAAAGATATTTTAAAGATTAACTTAAATAAATTGTAATTTAATGTTATTTACAATTTAATATCTTTTTACATTTAACCACTGCTACTCGTGGGTCGGGGTTGCTGGGGCTGAGCCTACGTTAAACAACCCCTTCTGCCATGCATTTAAAATAGAAAGGTAAAGCAAATTAATTTATATAAGATCATACTTTTTTCCTGTCGTTTTACTCTAATAAAGATTGAATTAATTATTCCTAGAAAAATAATAATTATTTTCATGTTCATTTTAGCAATCTACAATATTAACATAATTTCTTATAAAACTAATGAATAAAATATTACATTAATTAGAATGTAACTTGTTTAAACTGAAAAGGTTATATATATATATATATATATATATATATATATATATATATATATATATATATATATATATATATATATATATATATATATATATATATATATATATATATATATATATATATATATATATATATATATATATATATATATATATATATATATATATATATATATATATATATATATATATATATATATATATATATATATATATATATATATATATATATATATATATATATATATATATATATATATATATATATATATATATATATATATAATGAAATAACAGTAATCACAATTAAATAATTTAGTATTCATTCTTACATCATTCAAAGAAGGCAATGCTTTGTTGATTTTAGTAATTGGAATTTAAAAAAAAAAATAATTTTATTTTCCTGACCACCTCATTTCCATTTGGATAATTTTTAGCTGTTTCGGAGTTTACTGTGATCGTCTTAAAGGTCGAACTCAAACTGTTGGGGCTATGGTGTGATAAAATAATATTATTTTAAACATGTTAATTATGATTTATAAAGTTAAAATATATATGCATTTAATTCGGAATATTTTTAAAAGTTATGAAAATAACGAAATATTAAGATAATTTTCGTTCATCATCTTTAAGATCATCTCTTCAAGAATCTTTGAAAATTTATGAATAAGACGTAGCCATAAATTTTCGAAATTTGAAATACTGAAAATAGAAAGAAAAAGTGATGTTAATATATAAAACTATTTTTAATATCTTTGGCATATACCTTTGGTAATTTAGCAGAAAAATAAATCTGATTTCTTTCACGAAGCCTCAAGACTCAAATCTCAAAAAGGTTTGACTCCAAAAAAATTTTTATTGATATTTCAAGTGGAAATGAATAATTTTAGAGTGCCCTATTTTGGTATGATTGCATTTTTTTTTTTTTTTTTTAATAAAAAGTTCACATCTCACGGGCATTGCCCTATTCGAGGAGAGGAACTTTTCTAGGTAGTATATACCTAGGATCCCGAAGTGGGATCGAACCGGCGCCCTCAAGCACGTGAGTCAATCACTCTAAAAGGATGTAATTGAAGTGGAATACTCTTAAAGGGAAAGATTTAAAGCTATTGAAGAAAAAGGAAAAATTTCCCTAATTTAGAGTTGAATTAGTTTAGAAAGTCGTATTTGATGCCAGTCGAAATTTTCTGAAGATTTTACACAAAGAACGCGGCAAACAATTATTATAAATAAAAAGACCAGCTGAAATAACAATGAAATCGAATTGAAGGTAAGATCACGGTATAAATAAAATATTTATTCTACGGTTAGACATATAAAATAAATAATAAAGCAGAAATATGAACCATTAATAATGTCTAATTAATTTTTAATCGCAGAGGATAAGAAACAAAATGATTGAAAATACTGAAATAAAAAGCACAAAATTCATGAGAAAAAGAATTTTAAAATTTAAGGAAACGAAAAACAAAGGAAAATATATTCAAATTAATAAAGGTTAACAATTTTGAATAAGCCAATGTATGACCTCACACTACTGCATTTAACAGCAATGCTCTCTTTTTTTTGACAATTTTTTGACAATTCCCCAACTCTCGTGGAAATTGGTAGGCCATCTTCCTTTGCCCAAAATAGGAGACACATAATATATATATATATATATATATATATATATATATATATATATATATATATATATATATATATATATATATATATATATATATATATATATATATATATATATATATATTTCATACAGAGATGGAATTCATTAAAATACTTTTCCATTTTAATTTATTTCCAAAGTTCCAAGTGAAAAAAAAGGTATTAACGAGTTTCTCACTAATATCTTCAGACCCATTCTTCATTTTCCTACTGTCCCTAAACAAAAATATACTTAAAACTTCCGTGTATAGGATCCCTTGCATTAATAGAAATATTCTCAGTATACTTGAAGTTGCATTCCCAAAATGCCAGTTCATTCTTATAAATTATAACTCCCTCTCAATTCATACTTTCTTCAGACACAAACGCACAAGCAATACCAACCAATGTTTCTCAGATCCTCATTAATTTATTTATTTAAATATACAAGCCATAGTGGGGAGTATGTAGGCCAAACTGGTCTACAATATAAAAGTGAGGATTAATTAAAACAGAGAAATTTTCTTTAGAACTGACATTAATCTTTGCTCTCCTGAAAAGTCCATGGAGTCCACCCACCCTTTTTCTTCTTCTAACTTCTCTATCCTTCAACATTCGTCTTTCCTTCTTGATCGTAGGACATTGGAGTTTTATATATAAAAACTTTTTACCCATCCTTAAATGATCAAGATTTTTCTATTGTCCTTTTCACTCAAAAATGAAGTCCTTTTTCCCAAAATATTCTAGCCTTTTTTTTTTTTTTTTTTTTGTCATTTCAGTATTAATATTATTACTTTATTTTTATTATTTTATTGTTACTATTATTATTTTAAATATCTAATATATAGTTAATGGATTGATATTTTGATTGTATTTTAAAATAAAAACTTGTAAAAATTAGTTTGTGCTGAAAACTGACCGAAATACTATGTGAAACGTTCACAGTGTATTAAATAAGTATATGGACATCCTTTCTAATTAGATTAAGGTTCACTAGGAAAGAAGCTATCTTAACTTTATATATATATATATGGTGTTGGGAGGTTTAAGGGATATTTGGAAGAGAGGAAGATTGACAATAGAATTGAAGAAAAAAATGTTTGAGGAATACTCTGTACCTGTTGTTATGCATAGGGGCGAGGTGTGGCGGTTGAATGCGAGAAAAAGTAAAAAGGTT
>SEYY01021420.1:15000-20000 GCA_009176605.1 Armadillidium nasatum | reverse complement strand
AAAATCAGAAGAATTGTGATGTTTCTAAATCTTCCTGTATAGAATAGTTTCGATAGTTTGGAAAGACCGGAGGTTAATTATAGAAGTAGAACGATAGTAAGAGTTCTGAGAGGGATTCCACTTTTCTTCAAATAATTAATGAACGCACGATTCCAGCAAGAAAGTTGAAGCAAAAAAGTCAGAGACGAAATAATTTACTAAGGTAGGGTGCAAGTTTAGAAGAACAAGTTTTGAAAATCACAGGAGGTGTTATCACCTTAGTGTTAAAGCTCAGAAAGAGCAGAATTATAAAAATTGCAGTATTTGATAAAAATGAATTGGAGGGGTTAAAGGAAAAGGAATAGCTCCGGAATCGTCTTAGGTGGAATTAGAGGCAAAAGTTTTGTCAAAGAGTTCAGTTTTAGCAAGACAGGCAAAACATCAGTTGTGCAGTCAAAAAAATACAAGAGAAAGGGGGGGAAAAAAGAAGCAAAATTTGTGTTGACAGTTTTTGCAAAATTCCAGAAAATGCATGGGAAGATAGATTATTGCATTTTCTACTGGAGAAAAGAGTTGTTACTGTTACGAAGAATAGATTTTGAGTGATTTCGGGATGAAATATAAGTTGCATGATTTTCAAGAGTGTAAAGACAGCGGTATATCCTGAAGGAAGTATCTTTTCTCCAAACAGCACAAGAACAAGAAGAATTTTTCAAAACCAGGGTGTATTTGGTTCAGTTGAAGGGAATGAATATGGAATTTACTCCTCCATGCCAGAGAGAATCACTTACGAGGGACTCCTCCTGCGGATTAATAATCTTTCCATGGAAAATTAAAAATTATGACCACAAATCTGGGAGGTTTGATACACCGAAACAGTACAAACGTTTCCTCTCAATAGTCAGGGGTCTTTCCACTGAAGACTTGGAAATAGAAGAGGATACGGAAATAAGGTGTTTGGGTGAACGGAGAAGTGGAAAAAGTCTAACCGTATAAGGAGAATGATTAGAAGTTAAGAAAAAGGTCTAGAATGTTGGATTCATCCCAAGGCGACAAAGGAGACAAGTAAAGAGTTGCACTCTTTGCTTAAGATCCATTTGGATCGAAAGCGGAAGGCAAGTTCACGGAAGTATCCTGAGAACTAGGAGGAAGTCATTGGTGGTGGTGAACACTGAAATTTATTAAAATGAAGTCTTTCATCGATCTCTAGTCAAATCCTTATGATTGGTGCAACACTCTCTCCCCTTTCCTTTATCCATGTCGTTTACCAGAAGTTTGACGATTGCATTACGCCTATAAATATTCGATAGGTGGAGTTCTTTCTTCATTGGTTTTGTGTAAACAGGGTTTACAAAACTGATATTCAGCTAAGAAGTAACTATTGCAGCTGTTGTTTTCTACGTAACACTCCTCTGTGTATGTCACCAATTGTCAGCTTACTTCCATGCAGGTGTTTTTAAAAAAATAATTTTCAGGAAGAGCAATATGCTTTCATGATTTTGGATACAGTACTATGCTATATAGCAAATCATTTTGACACTTTTTTCACAGACAAAATATTTTTTTTTTATGCATGTTTATGAATATGCATGTATGTATGTGTATATGTATTCATGATCATGTATATGAGTATGTGTATGTATGTATATATGTATGTGTTTATTTGTATGTATATAAAAGTTTGTGTGTATGCATGTATGTTAAAGATTTGTATCTTCGCGTGTGTGTTTTAGTTTGTGTCAGTTCGTTTATGTGTTTTTATTATTTATGCGCCTGCGCCTTTTCCTTCTGTTTGTTCATTTGTTTGTCGCTTCGTTGCCTCTTTATAAGCTAGCACCGAGACTATTTGCGTTCCTGTCTTAACTTTTCTTTTAACCTGATCGCATCGGAAGAGGGGGGTAGTTCGATCCCCGAAATATAGTGCGTTTTAAATTTTTATTCCTTTTTCTTCTATTTATGGTTTTAGCACTTAGTTAATTCCCCTTAATTTTAACTTTTTATTATTTTTATTGTTTTATTTAGTGGTTTTGTGTTTATTATATATATATATATATATATATATATATATATATATATATATATATATATTGGGTATATGGGATGTTAAGGGTACTTCTCATCTCATCCCGGTGCCCAATGGTTCGTTCCATTTCGTGCTCACCTTCTTCTTCACGGAGTAGGGTCTCCTTCGCACACACGAAACATTAATACAGACAGTCTTTAAAAAAAAAACAACTAAATAATGGCGTCAACAAAAGTAGCCTCGGAGAAGCTCCAGGGAGGGGCTTCCAAAAATGGCCCTTCATCCACCCCTTCCCCATCATTACTTGTGAGTTAGTGGCCTCCGGTGATGGGGTTGGGGCCACCAAGAATCTGAAGCCGGCTTGTCCTGATGCACGGTATATTTTTTTCATTAATTTCTGCAACATTCGCGGTCTGCACTCCAATTTCCACTTTGCTGAACATCACCTCCCTTCTTCTAGACCTCACCTCTTATTCTTGACCGAAACTCAGATGTTTGAGCGTTCTGACAGCAAACCCTATTCTGTTTCCTCCTACTGTCTCTATCCTCAATTTTCAGCCAAAGGCGGATGTTGTGCATACGTGCGCAACGATGTTGTTTGTTCTCACGTCCTTAATTTGGAGTCTTCCGAATTCTCCACCTTATGGCTTAGGCTCTCTTGCCATTCTACGACTAAATTCATTTGTTCTGTTTATTTATCTCCTAATTCTACCGAATATCCTAAATTCTTCGACTATTTAAACTCCAAAATAGAGCGCATTCTCTCTTCTTCTCCTTTCTCTCAAATTATCATATTAGGTGATTTCAATGTTCACCAGCTCTCATGATACAGCTGGTGAAAGCTGCCTTCCATTTCGCTATCCAAAAAGACTTGAGCAGTTGGTGAAAGTGCCTTCCCTTTCGCTTTCCAAAAAGACCTTGAGCAGTTGGTGAAACTCCCTACTCGTATTCCTGATTATCTTGGAGATGAACCCAACATTCTTGACCTTTCCTAACTTCTAATCCTTCTCCTTATACTGTTAAACTGTTTCCTCCTCTGGGTTCCTCCGATCACTTTCTTATTTCTGTATCCTCTTCTATCTCTTCAAGTCTTCCGCAGAAAAAACTCCCCTTCTATTGTAAGGAAACGTTTGTGGCATTTCTTTGCCGCAAACTGGTCGGACTTGCGTTCGTACTTCTTCGATTTCCCGTGGAATGATTATTGATTCCGTGGGAGGGGTCCCTCGGAGTGTGCAGAACGCATTACTGATGTGATTCTCTCTCTGGCATGGAGGCGTACATTCCATTTTCTTTCACTTCTACTAAACCAAACAAACCTTGGTTTAACTCTGCTTGTTCTAGCTCTATCGGCCGCAGGAATGTTGCCTTCAGGGATTATCATCGTCTTCAAACTCCTGAAACTCATGCTACTTATATTTCATCCCGGAATCGTGCAAAATCTATCTTTCGTAACACTAAAAACTCTTTTGTCCGTAGAAAATGCAATAATCTTTCTGGTTCCTCTTCCTCACGCTCTTTCTGGCATTTTGCAAAAAATGTCAACTATAACTATGCTTCTTCCTCTTTCCCTCCCTTAGTATCTTCCGACTGCTGTTTTACCTTCTTCTAAAGCTGATCTCTTTGCTCAAACTTTTGCCTCTAATTCAACCTTAGACGATTCCGTAGCTATTCGTTCTCCTTCAACCTCCTCCAACTCAATTATGCCTAAAATTTGAATTTTTTCTAAGGATGTCATTTCTGCTCTCTCTGAGCTTAATCCTAAGAAGGCGTATGGTCCCGATGGTATTCCTACTGTGGTTCTTAAAACTTGTGCTTCCGAGCTTGCACCCTGCATTGGTAAATTATTTCGTCTTTGTGTCTCTTTTTCAACCTTCCCTTTTTGCTGGAAACGTGCGCTCATTCAGCCTGTGCCGAAAAAGGGGGACCCCTCTCAGCCCTCTAACTACCGTCCAACTTCTTTGACCTCCTTTCTTTCTAAAGTTTTTAAATCTATCCTTAATAGGAAGATTTGGAAACATCTCAATTCTTCCAATCTCATCTCTGATCGCCAGTATGGGTTTCGTAAGAAAAGCTCTACTGGTGATCTTCTTTCCCTTCTCTCTGACTCTTCCGGAATCATACCTAACTTGAATCCTTCTGCAAGGAGACGTTCCTGTCATTTCGTAGCCATTAACTAGTCTGACTTGCGTTTGCACTTTTCAGATTTTCCATGGAATAATTATTATTTCCGTGGGAAGGGTCCCTTTGAGTGTGCAGAGCGCATAACAGAGGTGATTTTCTCTGGCATGGAGACGAATTTTCCATAGTCTTTCCACTCTACCAAACCTAACAAACCTTGGTTTAACTCTGCTTGTTCTTGCGCTATCCACCGCAGGGACCCTGCCTTCAGGGATTACCATCGTCTTTAAACTCCAGAAACTCGCGTAACTTATATTTCATCTAGGAATCGCGCAAAATCAATCCCTCGTAACACTAAAAACTCTTTTCTCCACAGAAAACGCAATAGTCTTTCTGGCATTTTGCAAAAAATGTCAACGCAACTTGGTTACGGTGTAATCCATTAAAAGTAGTCACAATGTTGCAGATCTGAGAGATATTTGTAAAAGGCATTTATCAGTCAGCAACTTTGTTGATAGCGGGGAAAGGGTTAAGAGGAGGTATTAGATTTAGCCTTATGATGCTGAAATTTTCTCTGATTTTAATATTTGTTATAGCTGAAGTAACTAACATTTAGATTTCTTCAGATGATGGTACAAAACAGCCATCAACAGTATAAAATAGCGCCGAAGGTTTTTTCACATAATGCAGATATTACATCCACAACGGCAGAAATGACCGATAGACAAACTTTAACTTATTCAAATGGGAATCTATTCCAAGCGAAAATATAACTTGAAAATTTACCTATCTCATTTACAGAAATTGAATCTTCAGTTGAAAACGCAAAAGAAATAGAAACAGAGGGAAGGCAGTGAAAAAGAGGATACGTTTGCAATTT
>SEYY01021420.1:0-2500 GCA_009176605.1 Armadillidium nasatum | reverse complement strand
TATATTATATATAGGGGCTCCATACAGAACCCGTCCTCTTGGGAAACGGCATCATTTGGGTATAGTTGGGGGTCAGGACGCAGCTCCAGGTGAATTCCCTTATCAGTTGAGCTTTCAGGAACTGACCATCCTTGATAATTATTTCCATTTTTGCGGAGCTTCAATTTATAATGAATTCACAGCACTTTGTGCTGGACATTGTGTCTATGGGGAAGATTATGATGATCCTCAAGATCTCTTCGTAAGTACATTTGTTGTCTTTAAACATTCAAAATTGAATTTCGCAGATGAACTAATTTGTTTTTTGTTCTCTACGTACCTTTCAAGATATTTCGTAAATTTAAATTTAGGTATTTAATTGAATAGACGTCTGATAGTTTGATTTTTTTTTGTCTATTTTAAAGTGTTATATTTAAATTTACTTATATTAATATTTAATTTTATATTTAACCTTTAATCTAAATTAATACTAGTATGATTTTTATTTTCCTTCTTAATTTTTATCAGGTATCATAAACTCTTACATGCAGAGCACTTTTCGAGGAGAGAGTGTATCGTAATTATTAATATTTTAAGAATATAATAAATTCTTTTACTGTACTCATCTAACCCGAATTTCGTAGATAAGCAAAGACTCAAGCTTTAAACTGTGAGAGATTAAATGCTACAGAAAACATTGAAGATGTAATAGAATTCTAAAAAACAAAGATGTCTGGAAAGAAAGATAAACCATAGAGAACAAATTTGTAGTTTATAATTTGCATAAAATTCATGTGCATACACTGCGCTTTCATGCAACAAGGGCGTAGTAAAGATGGTGGCAATTACTTCCTCCCCTCGAAAAGTTGGAAAAAAACACTCGAAGCTCGTTCTATTTTTACCTCATTTCAGAATGTTGCAAAGGCTATTTACTTCTCAAACCGGAATCTCGTGTTTTGGGTTTGTCTCCTTAGTTTCACTTTCTATCACCAATTCTCATTCTATATTTATAGTTATTCTTTAATTCTAAACTTGAGATAATGTGATCAAACCTTTTTATACATTAATCAGTTTAATTAACCCGTAATATTTTTCCTACTTTTGTTTTCCAACCTCTTTGTTTACAGAGAAATATTGATATTTATCTGGCAAGTGGGTTGCTCATTTTACAGATGACAATTTGACACCAGAGCAGTTACAATATAGAAAAGGTTAATCTAAAAACACAAACTCTAAATAAATGTTCTTTAAATATTAATTTCTTTTACACAAAGCACTGAAAAATTTGAAAAAACAGTAAAATTTATCACAAATTTTTAGCAGTTTAGCAGTTTTGAAGAAAGAGACTAACGGAAAATACCGTTAGCAGTGCTATGAAATACTATTGTTCAAACAGTAGAGCGACATGTTTCCTATCGAAAACTGCTTATCTGAAAGGATTTTCCCATTAAATATCTTGAGTAATATGTCATGCAAATGTTGAGCATGAAACTATTTCATTACTACAAGAATAAGATTATTAAGTGTTAATTACCCTAGTATTTAGTACGAATTAAATATTTGAAATTAAAAAAGTTTTTAATATAAAATTTTGTATGTATGATAGTCATTTATTCGCAAATTTGCTTATTTTGCTTCATTTTTTACAGGTTGTTGCAGGGGAGTATGATTTGTCCGTTGAGAGTGGAGATGAACAAAGAATAAGAGTTTCTCAAATCGCTTTACATGAAGATTATGACGGTGCGAATTATTACAATGACATTTCTTTATTAAGAGTTAACACTAGTTTTACTTTTAATGACCTAGTCGGCCCAGTCACTTTACCTGCTCAAGGTCAGCAAACAACAGGAAACTGCACAGTTACAGGATGGGGAGACTTAGAAGAAGGTGGATCAAGTCCGAGCATTCTTCAAAAAGTTGTTGTTCCAGTTGTATCCGATGAAGACTGTAACAATGATTATATATTAACTACTTTCACCGAATCGTGGCTTTGTGCTGGTCAAGCAGGAAAAGATTCCTGCCAAGGTGATTCCGGTGGACCACTGTTGTGTGGTGATTACCAGGGAGGAATTGTTTCGTGGGGAAATGGTTGTGCTAGAGCTCGATTCCCTGGAGTTTACACAGAAGTTGCTTATTTCGTTGATTGGATTTTGGCTCATGCTTGGTAAAAATTATTAAATATGATTCTTTATAAACCAATTTTACAAGACTTTTTTTTTTTTTTTTAACTATAAAACTCTTACAATAAATTTGAGCCAAAATATGTTTTCATTTATTCCTTCATTTCAAAGTTTCAAAAAACAACTGAAACATAATGGATGCAAATAATAAATTACTACCTTCGCTTTGCAATACGTTTATAAAGTTATTTTTTGAAAATATTTTGAAAAACTCTTCATTCAGATTATGTGCTCCAACCTCACTTCCAACTAGATACCTTTTCGGTTTAGGTACTTGGCGGATGATGAAAATTCAAGTTTGCTATTTATTATTATTATTATTATTATTATTATTATTATTA
>SEYY01021419.1:7500-12500 GCA_009176605.1 Armadillidium nasatum | reverse complement strand
TTCAGCAGATTCTGCCACCAGCACCGCATCATCTGCAAAAAGTAAAATGTTCACATCCTATTCACCCTCTATATTTTTCAACCTAATACCCTTCCCTTCTCTCTCTTTCCCAACTGCACCATCCATCAATAGGTTAAATAACCATGGCGACATAACCATCCCACCCATATGCTAAACCAATCATTTTAGTTCCCTCTTCACCCTCACTCTTGATCTACAATTCACATAAAAGGCTTTGATCCCTTTCAGTAATTTCCCGTTCAACCCCCTTTCCATTAATATTTCAAACAACATCCTCCTGCATAGCCTATCGTATGCTTTTTACAAATCCAGAAAACATATATACCCCATTTTATTTTTTTCACGCAATTATATATATATATATATATATATATATATATATATATATATATATATATATATATATATATATATATATATATATATATATATATATCCTTCGGTGGGCAAAGACCGGAGGCCTACCAAACTCCACCGGAGGCAGGCCTCCGGAGGACAACATATCAGAATACATGGCGTTTATATATATATATATATATATATATATATATATATATATATATATATATATATATATATATATATATATATATTTTTTTTTTTTTTTTTTTGCTTCTCAAATAAAACCAGAACACTTTTTACACTTTTTTTTAAGAAATATGGGAAAACCACCCTACTCCTTCAAAGCGAAATGTGTCACTAAATCAATGATCATTGAGTATCTACATGGTACGGTATCTATTGCATGCTAACTCGTGTTTGTATTTCTTGCTTTTCAATTATAGTCAGCTGATTTAAACTGAGTCAAGAAGATTTATATTTACGTGGGTGATATTTTTTTCATGTAGCTCTCTCTCTCTCTTGTTCACATTTATGCAACATCTACAGGGTAAAGTGAAGATACGAATTTAAATGTACCTTGAGTCAAAAGCTAAGAGATTAATAAACTGTCCCCTACTTTCAAACTCACTTGACCCTCTGTCTCTGCGACGTGACGTTGGCTATCTCTTTTCTACAGGTACTACAATGGCAGGTGCTCGAGGGAATTGGCCTCTCGCATTCCTCCACCGTTGCGTCGTCCTCGTTGCACAAGGGGTACCCTGCTTTCGCCCCAATTTTGTGTGGACGTAGGAAATCCCAGGCTAGCCCGTTGTGGTACCTCCTTCTTTCCAGCCACCTCTATTCTGTGGAACTCTCTACCATCATTTATTTTTCCTCCTGTATTTAATCTTCCACTCTTCAAGGCTTCCGTCTGCGCCCACCTGAGGGTTGTGCGTTAGGCGTGTGTGTGTGTGTTTGAATGAGCTTTGTGCATGTGTGTGTGCCCCCTCCTTGAAAAGGGCTCTGCCCGTGAGAGGTGGCGTTCTGTAAAAATAAAAATTAAAAAAAAAAAAAACCTTTTTTAATATATAATAATTTATATATATATATATATATATATATATATATATATATATATATATATATATATATATATATATTATATATATATATATATATATATATATATATATTTGAAACTTTTCATTTTTTTTTTTAAAATTTTTATTTTATTTATTTGAATTACTTTTATTCTTTTAATTTAAGTGTTTTTGATTTTTTTTCTTGCAAAAATTCTTTGCTATTCACTGATAAACCGAAAAAAATCGTATTACGATCATTTCCTCTATGTAGGTAGGCTTGGTAGAAAAGTAGAATTCGTAGTTTCTCTCTTGAGAATTATTAGACCTGGTATCGGTATTGGGCATTTTTTGCCGATACCGATACCGATACTGAAAAGGTCGATACCGATACCGATACCGATACTGGTATCGGAAAATATGCCGATACTTGCCGATACCGATACCGATACCGATACTTCACTCCATCCCTAATATATAATATATATATATATATATATATATATATATATATATATATATATATATATATATATATATATATATATATATATATATATATATATATATATATATATATATATATATATATATATATATATATATTGGTATGGTACAGTGGTTAAGTGTTGGACTTATATTAATGTTGTTAAAGAGGTCGCTGGTTCAAATCCCGGAATTATTATATATAAAGAATAATAATAAACATTATTATTAAACGGCGTTTGAAAATATGCAAGTCAAAGGAAGTTGGGAAAATAGATAAAGGGAGTGTGTTCCAGATTTTACCAGTAGAGTATATGTAAGATTGAGCATAGCGGTTAAGCCTGGGGTCGGAGAGTTGGACAGAGAAAGGATGAGACTGTGTTGAAAGCCGCGACGCACGAGTTATTTATTCTCAATGAAGGAGGTATGCAACGATAGTAAAGAGAGAGTGACGCAACAATTTGAAGGCTGAAAAAGATTGGAGAGAGTTAGTAACAGCAGTAAGTTAGTAAGGATAGCTGCATGAGTGGAACCACCCCAGACTTGCGAAGCATACTCCATACAAAGCAAGCAACTTGTGTGGCGTGAAATAATTAAATTAGAAATTAGAAAGAGAAGTAATGTGATCTTTCCAAGAAAGATCACGAGAAAAGGATACGCCAAGAATATTAAGAACAGATGTAGGTTTTAAGTTGTGTGGAAGATTGGGTAGAGTAGAAAGATGAAGGAATTGAGTTTTTGAGGCATTGAAAACAACCATGTTTTCTCTGCCCCAATTTGAAATAAGTGAAAGATCAGAGTAATGAAGGGTGGAGTCATCAGCATAGGAGTGGATAGGAGATGAGGTAATAGAAAGAAGGTCATTAATGAAAATTAATAGATTTAAAGGATGAACGGTGGCCGTCCACAACAGCTGCTATAGAACGACCGGAAAGGAAATTAGTGAGAAGATCACAGAGAGAAGGATAGATACCGAAAGAGGGAAATTTAGAAATCAAAGCTTTGTGCCAGTCTCTATCGAAAGCTTTCGATATGTCCAGCGCTACAGCAAAAGCTTCACCGAGCTGTCGAAGAGCGGAGGACCAAGATTCAGAGAGAAGGGAAAGAAGATCACCTGTAGAGCGTTTCTTACGAAAGCCATACTGGCGATCAGAGATAAGATTAGAAGAATTGAGATGTTTCCAAATCTTCCTGTTAAGGATAGATTCGAAAACTTTAGAAAGAACGGAGGTCAAAGAAATTGGACGGTAGTTAGAGGGTTGAGAGGGGTCCCCCCGCTTCGGCACAGGCTGAATGAGCGCACGTTTCCAGCAAGAAGGGAAGGGTGAAGTAGAAAGACATAGACGAAATAGTTTACCAATATATATATATATATATATATATATATATATATATATATATATATATATATATATATATATATATATATATATATATATATATATATATATATATATTATATATAATATTATATTATTGGAGAAATGATTTTTCCTCTTCTTTCCTCCCTGCTTTCACTGTATTTGCAGCTGTTTCACTCATGTTAACGGGGCGATATCTCCAAAAAGACTGATGAAATTTTACGCAATATTTTGTCAGCCCCCTCACACTGCGCTCTCATGCTACAAAATATTGACAGGTCCGCAAAAATTTTCTAAACTTTCAAAAAATTTTTGAACACCCCACAAAATATTGAATACCCCTTTTTTTGCACAATATTTGTTCTCACACTCTCAACATTTTTGCACAAAACTGACATCTTCAAATTTTTATGCAAAATTTTTGCCAGTGTGAGGGCCCCTTTACTTTATATTTTCGAATAAAAATAAAATAAAAATAGTAATAAATCTTTGAAGTGAAGCTCACTTTTTCGAAGTCTATAAACTTTTTCCTCTTTACTTTTCTTTCTCTCTTTCACTGGAAAGTTCTTTCAAGTTTTATAAGAAATTAAAACTAATCTTTCAAGGCTTCTAAATTAGTAATAAAGAAAAATGAACTGTTACTATATATATATATATATATATATATATATATATATATATATATATATATATATATATATATATATATATATATATATATATATATATATATATATATATATATATATATATATATATATATATATATATATATATATATATATATATATATATATATATATATATATATATATATATATATATATATATATATATATATATATATATATATATATATATATATATATATATATATATATATATATATATATATATATATATATATATATATATATAAATTGAGTTGATCTCTGAATAGATTTATTACTATATGGACGTAAAAGATTACTTTTACTCTTACGTTTGACCGTTTATGTCTGAAATGATTCAAAATATGCGAAGAATTTCCCGCCAAAAGAGACGTTTTTTTTCCTTCAACATTTGAATCAAAATTGGCGCGAAACGAAGCGGAAATTTCGCGCCATTTTTCTCCCTCTTTCTATGATTCAAAATGGCACCGTTTTTTATTTTATTTAAATGTTGAATTGGATTTTGACTCTATGATCGGTTTATATTTCAGTAAAGTGAGTAAGTGAGAGAGAGATAGAGATAGATATAGAGAGAGAGAAAGAGGGAGAAAATTGATAGATCGAAAAAGAATTGAATATATCAAGATTTTGCAAAAACTTGGTTGTGAATTTTCGGTTCTGTTACTCCCATAGTCTGGAATTTAAAATTACTGATATTTACCAAACTAGTTTACCGTATGTTAGTAAATTTATTTTTTAAGTGGAATAATATTCTTTTAAAACCTATTACATTGTCAGAATTATTTTTGAATTTTAAAAACAAATCATTTGGAATAAAATCATGAATAATAATATTTGTTGGATGGTCAAATTAAGTACAGCAAAATCCAGGATACAGTTCTTCAACTTGAGGAATTGTTGACATTTTGAACTCGAACTTTTCCAGAATTAGAACTACTTTCTTTGTTACCGTTATTTTGTGAAGCAACTTAAAATGGCCTTTTATTTTCCTTTTATAAGCACTACCTACGACACCATTCGACCATCTTAATCTTTTAATGCATTTTAGAGTCATTACTGCT